>VMDO01005293.1:0-49044 GCA_007922755.1 Pedetes capensis
GACATTGAACAAGAGAGACAGAAAAAGAATTGATGCTTTTGAATTGTGGTGCTGGAGATGTCTATTGAATATACCATGGACTGCCAAAAGAACCAACAGATCTGTCCTAGAAGAAGTACAACCAGAGTGCTCCTTGGAAGCAAAAATGGCCAAACTGCGTCTTACATATTTCAGACATGTAGTCAGGAGAGAACAATCCATGGAGAAGGACATCATGTTTGGAAGAGTGGCAGGTCAACGCAAAAGAGGAAAACCCTCCACCAGATGGATTGACACAGTGTCTGCAACAATGGGCTTAAACATAAATAAGATGGTTTGCCTGACACAGAATCGGCAAGTGTTTCGATCTGCTGTACATAGGGTCGCTATGAGTCGGACTCGACTCGACGGCACCTAACAACAACAGCAGCAACAGGAACGGGCCAGGGTAAGATATAGCCCCCATGAACACTCCCCCAGTGACCTGCTTCCTCCAACAGGCTCCACCTTCCAAAGTTCCACCAACTCTCAACCACCTATTCAAAAATTTAAACCCATCAATAGATTAAACCATTTATTAGGTCAGAGCCCTTATGATCTAATCATCTCTGGAAACGCCCTCACAGACACACCCAGAGGGATGCTTTACTAATCTCCTAGGTGCTTTTCAGTCTAATCAACTTGATAAGGTTAACCATCACAAGTCCACCCCATGGTGACTTCACATCCAAACACATTTTCTTAAACTGCAACATCCCACCCCTGCCCCCTAGAAAGCTTATGCTCATCTCATAATACAAAATACATTCAGTCCATCTCTATGAGTCCCCATAGTCTTAACAGTTCCAACATTGTCCAAAAACCAAAGTTTAGGGTCTCCTCTGAGGCTCGAGACAACTCTTAGTTGTGGGCTTGTGTAAAAATCAAAAAACATACTTCCAACATCCAAGGGCCCAGAGTAAATGTTCCTATCCTAAAAGGGAAGAATGGGAAAATAGCAAAGAAAGATTGGACTAGAGTAAGACTGAAACCCATCAGGGCAAACGCTAAATCCTGTATCTCCATGTCTGTCGTCCAGGGCACACTGTGGTGATGTGATGTGAGCTCCAATGGGCTTAGGCAGCGCTGCCTCTTGCCATGGTCTCTTCCTTAGGCTGGCTCCACTCATTACCTATAGCTTTCCTCAGCAGATGTTCCACATTCCTGGCATCTCTAACATCTTGGATCTTTATTGCAGTTTAAGCTTCACCCTCACAAATGCATGCATTTCCCTCTCAGAGGCTTCCTGAAGGAACTCTGACCCTGCCACACATTGCCTGGCTTCCCAGGCCTCCCTTTGAAATCTAGGTAGAACTTTCTGTGACTCTGTAACTCTTGCATTCTGCATGCCTGCAAACACAGCATCACATGAACAATGTTAAGGTCTGCCACGAGCTTCTTTCTAGTGGATCTAATCTTTTTAAAAACTACACCTTCCTTGTCCACAACTTTAACATGCTCCTTTTCTGCATATTTTTCAATATCTCTGCTTTGCCTTTTGCTTCCATTTTTCTCACTGTAAACCTAGATAAAAGCAGCCAGCAATATCCATGCCACAACCTGAGTGCTATGTCCTGTTGGAATTTCCTCCAGCCAATTAACTAGCCCATCACTTTTAAACTCAGCCACCCATAAAGTCTCAGGACATGGACAAAAGGTATATTGATTGTTTACTACAGTGTAACATGAATGGCCTCTAGTCTGATTCCAAATAGCATCCTCATTCTCACCTGAAACCTTATGCACTGGCTTTTACTATCCATATTCCTGTTGGCCTTCTGGTCTTCTAAGCTCCCAGCAGGGTCACCCATTAACCTATACTTACAGAAATCTAGGGCTTCTCTAGCCCGCATCTCCAAACATTTCTAAACCGGTTCTAGGTTTAGTCACAGTGAAACCTGATTATCTCTGGTACTAATTTTCTGGATTGGTTACTTTTCTGTCTCTGTGACAAACACATGAGACAAACAACTTAAAGGAAGGAAATGTTTATTATAACTCATGGTTTCAGAGGGATCCGTTCATGGTTGCTTGGCCCCATGCACTTGGGCTGAACATAATGGCAGTGGGAGGAGAAAGCTGTTCACCCCATGACAGATAGGAAGCAGAGAGAGGAAGGAAAGGGCTGGGAAAGATATAGCCCCCAAGGACATGCCTCCAGTGACCTCTTCCTACAACCAGCTCCACCTTCACCAGTTCCACCACCTCCCAATAGTCTATTCATATTTTGAATCCATCAGTGGGTTAAGCCATTGATAAGATCAGAGCCCTTGTGACCTAATTGTCTCTCACAGACACACCCAGAGGTGTGCTTTGCTAATCTTCTAGACACTATTCAGTCCAATCAAGTTGACAATCAATATTAACTCTCACAATGGCCCAGTTCAATGCAGCCCATTGGTGCATGTATCATGAGTCTGTTGTGTACTCTTACCCACAGCAGACTTCCCTTCCTGTGTTTCTGGCTAATATGAGCATGGCTTCAATGAGGTGACTGCCTGCTCAGAAACTTTCAGTGACTCTCCCCATTTTGACCAAGTACCAACTCTTCAGCCTGGTGCCCCAGCCCCACCAGAAGCCAAGGTGGTCCACTTTTGCAGCCTTGTCTCATTTCCATCGCTCAGATTCCACTCCTATGCCTTCATCCATTGTCCTGGGGCACAGGAGGAAAAGGCCATCTTGAAGAACCCCAAAGACCCCTAAAGGTGAGTAGGATCTGATAGAGGCCTGCTGCAATCTCTTCCTGCCCAGCAGCTGGAGGGATCTTGCTAAAACCAAGGCAAATTCTGTGTCTTCTAAGCTCAGAGCTGCCCAGACGCTACCATCTGGCAAAACTACAGTCCCTCCAATAGTTGCCAGGCCCAGCTGTTCTGAATTTCTTTACCTGTTGTTGGGTGCCACCAAGTTGTGGTCAACTTATGGAGACCCAAAGTACCACAGGACAAAACACTACCCAACACTGCCATGCACGTGATCTTTTGATGTTTCAGCCCATTGTGGCAGCCATTGTGTTTCTTCTCATTTTGAGCAAAAGGAGGACTCGGGGCTATACTCCATTTCTGTCATTAAAGTCAACTCTGCTTTGAGGAGGCAACTTTTCCCCAATGGTTTCTTGAATGCCTTCCAGCCTGGGAGGCTCATTTTCCACAGTGCTTCTCTGCTATTCATAATTTTCAATGGCTCATCTCTGCTATTCATAGGGTTTTCAATAGCTAATTGTTTGGGGAGTGGGCTGCCAGGTCTTTCTCCCTAGTCTATCAGTCTGGAAGCTCAGCTGAAACCTGTCCACCATGGATGGCCCTGGTGGTATCTGAGATACCAATGGCATAGCTTTCAGCATCACAGCACCATGCAAGCCCCTCCAGCACAACAAGCTGACAGACACATGGGGGTCCCTTTACCTGACCCATCTTATCTCCCACCGTAGGTTCCTACCATCACTCCATCACTCCATTCCAGGTACACAGGCGTGCTCCTGCCTCAGGGCCTTTTCATTTGCTCTTCCTTTCTCCTGAATGCTTTTATCCCACATGTCTCTGTTTGCCCTGCACACTTCCCTGAGGTCTTGACTCAAGGTCCCCTTCTGGAGGCCTTCCTTGGCCCCAAATCTCATGTCTCACCCTCTCCCCACTTCTTACCCCCGCTCCCCGTTTTTCACTTTCTCCTTGTTACTTCTCACTGTATGCCAGACTCTGGTTTCAGTATTCATGTTGTCATGTGTCGGCTCCATAGGGCAGGGATTTTCACTGCTTTATTCACTGTTCCATTTCGAGAATCTAGAACAGGGCCCAGTATACAGCAGGTGCTTAATAAGTGGTTGTGAAAGGAATGAATGGGTTAGGAAAAGGAGCTGGGCCTACAGAGGCTGACAGGATGTGGCCACCCTTGTCCCCTTCCCACCTCACCCTAAGTCCCCCTCGCTGAGCTCTGGTCGGAGATGGTTTTCAGGTACAGAGAGGAAAGCGGGTAACTATGGGGCTCAAGATAAGGGCTCCTGGGAGTCCCTGGCTCCTGTCTGAACACTGAAAAGAGCTGTTTCTCCTTTCCAGGGTCTGGCCAAGCAAGGACAGGGTTGAGGCCTGAGAGGTGAGGGGCAGAGGGAAAAATATTATTTTCCTTCCTGATGGAGATGAGGGCCAAATTTACTGGGCTTCAGAGCCAGAACTGGTTTTCTGTTACCTTCACAGCTGCCCAAGATGGCTGGAAGTTAATTCCCTCCTTTGGTGCTCAGAAGATGCTAATGAATGGGACAGGAGGGGATGTGAAAGAGGCTGTGGCCCTCCTGGCTTTGGCACCCCCACCCCATGCCCTTCTCCATCCACACCTGGGAGGGAGGCTGTAGGCTCTGCATAGAGAGACTTCTTGGGCTAGATGCAGTGGTACGCACCTGCAATCCTAGCGACTAAGGAGGCAGAGGCAGGAGGATCACAAGTTCAAGGCCAGAGGCAGCCTGAGTAACTCAGACCCTGAATCAAAATAAAATAAAATTAAAATTAAGAAATGGGCTGGGGGTGTAGCCCGGTTGTAGAACACTTGCAAAATATGTGCAAGGCCCTGGGTTCAGTTCCCAAGTACTGTTAAAAACAAAACAAACAATCAAAAAAGAGAGTCTGCTCGGGATCTCCACTTGCGAAGGCAGAGGCAGCTGGGAAGAGCAAGGTGCAGGCCCAGTCTCCAGGGCCCATGGATGGGGGAGAGAAGGAGAAAGGTGCACGAAATGACCGATGCCCAGAGCCCATGGTGGGAGGCCCCCAGATGTCATTACAGCTTCAATAACTCAGACTTTATTAACTAACTTCCCCTTCCAACTGGTGCCTGGCTAGAACATCACCCACCCTCCTCCACCTCCACCTGCTAGATTTGATGGCAACAAGTGGCTGATGGGAGTGAATTTAATATTGAAGACATCTAGGAACCATTTCCACCAGACCCTAGTTACTTTATCTTTCCATCCAAGCCGGGAAGCCCATTGAAGCATAAAGCAGATTGCTAGGGAATGTTGAGCCTATTTCAGTGAACTGATTGCTTCTGAGGCCTTTTGGCTGAGGTTCCTGGACATAGGCACCAGGAATGTGCTGACGTCTTGGGGATTCACCAGGGAAACCTGGAAAGGCCTCTTCAGCAGGGCACTGCTTGGCGAACCCTTAATTGCATTCTGTAATCGAGACTTGTCTTTGTCTGGTTCAGGGTCCCCAACTGTCCAGATCTTGTAGCCACATCCCCACAGGTGGACCCTGGGGAAGACAGGTCATTTGGGGGCCAAACGTACCTGTGCTTCCCTCCTGGCTGTAGCCCCTACTTGAGGTGGAACCTGGGGGAAGTTTCTTAACCTCTGTGCCTCAGTTCCCACATATGTAAAATTGGGGTACACATACCTTAAGGCTGGTGGCAAGGGAGAAGTAAAGTGCACAGGGCATGTCAATGCTCTGAAATATTCATTGTTGAGCATCAGCCACTATGTTTGGGGTCTTGGCAGTGATTCTTCCCCTCGGTTAATATTTGCAGCAGAAAGCATTTATGAGGTGCTGGGCAGCCTACCAGGGCTGGGGAAGGGAGAAAGGGGTGGAAAGAATAGAGCTTCACCAAACATATGAGTGGGAACCCGTGCATTTGCAGACGGGAGGGGGAAATGTCTGATCGTGAATTAATCATCACAGAGGAAGAGTGAGAGGGGATGGATGGGTGGAATAAAATGGGACCTCAAGGGAGGTGAAGTTGCAGCTAGCAATGCCACATTTGGCTAAAGCGTTCTGACAGGTCGTTTGGATGTTTTAAAATGGCATTTGAATCTAGCTGTCTGGCTCCAGAGCGCAGGATGTGAAGCAGAGGAGAAAGTGGGTAGGAAGTAACTTTCAGCATCCTCTGGCTCCACCTCTTGGTCCTGAGAGAGGAAGGACTGGCCTCAGGCTTGTGCAGCGGGTTCTGGGGGTCAGTGTGGTGGGAGCATGTGCTGGGAGGGGCCGAGGCATGCTGGAGATCCGGGAAGCCAGAGACACAGCGCAATGGCACAGTGGCAAAAATGGCACCGAGAAGCTGGGCACAGTGATGAGCTCCTGTCATCCCAGCAACTCGGGAGGCCGAGGTAGGAGGATCTCAAGTTCAAGGCCAGAGGTAGTTGTGTAACTTAGTGAGACCCTGACTCAAAATAAAAAGCAAACATATGGTTTGGGGATACAGCTCAGTGGTAGAGCACTTGCACAGCATGTGTCAGGCCCTGCGTCCAACCCCCTGAGTATTTGAGAAAAAAAAATGCCTAGAGGGAGGCTAGGGTGAGCAGGTCCACTCAAGGACTGTGTAGCTGAGAGTTATAATAAAGGAATGAGGAAGCGTGTCGGCCAGCTTTCTGTCACTATAACGAGACAGCTGAGAATTAACTTATAAATAGAAAAGGTGTATTGTGGCTCATAGATTTAGAGCATTGGCCCCATTGCTTTGGGCTTGTGGTGAGAACCCATGAACCAAAACTAGTCACATCACAAGTAAAGAGGAGGAAGAAGAGACTGGAGTCCTCTAGTCCCGTTGAGGGACTACCCCCAGTGATCTAAGGACTCCCGCTAAGCCCTCCTCCCCAGTGTTCCACCCCCTCAGCAGTGCCACCCTGGGACCTCCAAGGGCCTCACGATCTAAGCTGTAGCATGTGGCTTAAGGAAACCAGTGAGGGACGGTGAGTCCCCAGGAGAGGGGGGAGCCATGGGGTGGAGGAGGGGTAGCCCCTGGAACCCCTGGGGTCTTCTGGACCAGAGCAGGGGCTCTCATGCTGGGATGCAGTCAGTTTAGGCCACTTCACCCTCTCCCCACCCTCTGATCTCTGGCCAGCACCCCATTGGTGGCACCTCCCTGGAAGATGCAGGGCAGTCAGCCGGTCCCGGCACAGAGCAGTGCAGAGAAAGGCTGGGACCAGAGCCAGACCTGCTGATGTGCGGAGTCGGAGACTGTGAGATCCAGGAAATGTCCCTCACAGACGCTCTGCCCTGTCAGGCTGTCAGGGTTACAGGGTCAGAGTGTCACTGCAGGAGGGTCCTAAGCGATCCTGTGACCCTCTTTACAAGAAGTGGGGACTGTTGTCCAAACTCGTGGGGTGAGGGCCATAGAGTCCAGCCACAGGGGCCACCCTGTAGGACACAGGCTTCCAGCTCTTTCTGGCGAAGGAAAGATTCACTTAGACCTGCCTGAAGACTCAACCTGCCTGATGCTCTGTGTGACCCACAGAGGAAGGCATCTGGGATGTGGGATTTTGAGAATACTCAGGCTCAACTCTGTGTAACTGGCCTGGCCTGGAGGGGACACCCTTGTCAGTAAGCTGGAGCCAGTCCCCACCACAGCACCTCACCTGTGGACCGTCACCCAGCGGTAGCACATTGCCCTCATTTCCAGAGTCTTGCCAGCAAGCTGATCCGCCTGTGAACAGGGGAGTCAAGTGCAGGGGCAGCGGCTCTCCAGGCTGGGCAAAGACAGCCCATCATAGGGAGGGAGAAGCTGCCAGGTTTCAGTTGATTTTAACCATTCGGGTCATTTTTATGCCTTCTGAGAAATCTCCATCTTCCCAGCACCTAAATCTGTCACCATGTTTTATGAAAATTGACTCTAAGATGTAACTTTAGCCTAGGGAAATCGAGTAGCATTTGCATCAAGCTCTGCCAGGGCCTTCTGCATGTCCTGGGGAAGGCAGGGCAGTCAGGAGGGGCGAGTCTCAGAAACCCTGTTGCTGGGAAGAAGCACTTTGTGGGGAGCCCCTCTTGGGTCTCCATTTGAAAGGTGGGTGTGGCGATCCCTGCCTCTCCCTCCCTCACCAGGCAGCTAAGCTCACCGAAGGACCCCTGGAAAGGCAGGGATGGGAGTCACGGAATCTTAGGGTGTCCAGCTGATTACCCCATGCTACCTGCAGTGCAAGTAGCTCCAGGCATCACGCCAGCGGCGCCTGCTAGAGAGCGCAGTCTATTTTGAGCAACCTCAGCCTGTTAAACATTTGACACTGGCTGGGACTCATCAAAATATCCAGCATTATTTTCCTTGGAGTAACTTGATGTGTGCCTCCATATACCCTTGCTTCACAAGTGTGTGTGGTGGATATGTCCTAATCTTTGTGCTGCTGTAGCCAAAATACCATGGACTGGGTGCCTCAGGAGCAATAGGAATTTATTTCTCACCGTTCTGGAGGCTGGGGAGTCCATTCCCAAGGTGTCAGCTGATTCCATGCCTGATAAGAGCAGTTCTTGCACTGGGGAGGCCCATTTTCCTCTGCTGCCTCCTCACATGGTAGAAGGGACAATGAGCCCATTTGGGCCTCTTATAAGGACACTAGTCCCATTTATGAGGGCTCCATCTCCCAACACTCCACCTCCTAATACCATCACACAAGGGCTTAGGGGTTCAACATGAATTTTGGGAGGACTCCAGTGCAGGCACCTACTGCTGGCAGCTGTACCACCCTGGAATCTTATCCCATCTAATCTTGGAAGCTAAGCAGCATCAGGCCTGGTCAGTCCTTAGATGGGAGACCTCCTGGGAACACCAGATGCTGTAGGCTTGGGAGAAGGGCCTGGCAACCCACTCCTGAAACAACCAGCCACTGAAAACCCTATGAATATCAGAGAAGAACTGACATAGTTGCGGGCATGGCAAGGTGTCAGGAAATGTTGGATTCTGTTGTATACAAGGTCGCTATGTGTCGGACCCAACTCAATGGCACCTAACAACAACTGCGTGCTAGGATCACAAAGGGACCAGAGACTGTCTATAACCATAGGAGCTCACCTCCAATCCAGAAAGGTAACAATAACAATAATAGCGAACTTCCATCACAGGATATGCCAGGCACTGCTCTAAGCACTCTTCCTGGATTAACTCATTTAGTCCTCACACCAACCCTGCAGAGCTGGGGCTTAGCCCTTGTCCAGCATGTGTGAAGGCCTGGATTTGATCCCCAGCACCATCACCACCACAATAGCAAAAAAAAAAAAAAAAAAAAAAAAATTCCAGGAAGGAGGTGTTACCATTATTGGTCCCATTTTTCAGAGCAGGAAATCAGGGCTCTTTCTGTCCCTGCTTCCTGCCCCCTTGGCAACCTGGGTATTCCACCTGAAACACATGGCTGCCTGGCCATGCCTTTCCCAAAGTGGGTCCTTTACCACCCACCCACCTCACCATGAGCTGGCTCCCTTCCCAGAGGGTGTGAACTAGAGCATCTCACTCCTCCCCTTCTGGGCTCTGCATCCCATGAGTCTGTTTCTGAGGATTACAGATGCTCCTCAGCTTACAGCGGGATTGTGTCCCAAAAACCCATTGTCAATCCGAACTATCATGAGTCAAAACAAAACAGAACAAAATGCATATAATACCCAAGCATCCTAGCTTAGCCACACTGTGCTGTGGAGTCCTGGTTGCTCACCTTGAGTTTGCTGGGCTAACCAACCAGGAGCCACGGCTATTGCCGCTGCCCTGCAGCCTGAGAGAGGATGATGCCATGTATCACTAGCCCCAGAAAAGACCCAAACTGAAAAATCCAAGAATGGTTGCTGCTGGGTGCTTATCACTTCCAGACCATCATAAAGTAGAAAAAACCATAAGTTAAACCATTGTAAGTCAGGGACCATATGTGTACATCTATTTTGCATGCCACTGGCCATTTGGACAGGCAGTTTGACTGTTTTTGTAATGAGTTTAGAGACTCTAGGGTCTTTCTCACCTGCCTTGCTGCCCTCAGCCCAGACTCGTTGCTGAGTTTTTGAGCCTAAATGTGTGATTTTACATTGATCTCTGATATCTGTCACTTGTTGATTCAGTCTGTTGTCATGGTTCTTCCCCAGAGACCTTTTCCCAGATGGACCTCAGTTCTCTAGTTGACGTTTGGGGCAAAGCAGTCAGCCTCCTAGATTCTACATAATTTGTTATGATCCATTCTCTTTTTCCCCATCTGGTCCTAAAGACATCATGAATTTCAGTCCAATGTCATGTCACAGGAGGCCATGAACTTAGTGTACAACCCCCTGGGTTCCCATCTCAGCTCGGACATTTACTGATGGTGTGACTTGGGTAAGGTGTTTATCTTCTCCAACTCTTAGTTTACTCATCTGTACAATGGGGTAGGAGACCTTGGGAGTTAGTAACTAAGGTAATGCTTTGAAAATGCCTGGAAATATGCACTGCCATGTACCATTGCCCAGCTTGGACACCGGGGCACCATGTCACAGTAAGAATGGAGACCACGTAAGTTCAACCAACTCTAGTAACACAAATTGAGTCCTGAGCTGTGCCATGCATGGTGTTCCAGGTGGAGGGAACTGCAGGTGCAAAGGCTCTGAGGCGGGAACAAGCTCACTGCTTTGAAGGGCAGAATGAAAGCCAGGGTAGCTTGAGTGGTATGAGTGATGAAGTCAAGGGGTCATAGAAGTTAACAGGGCCAGATCTTCAGTAGTGCTGAGTAGGCCACAGGAGTTCAGATACTGGGCTAAATTCCATTGGAAGCTATTGGAGGGCTTTGAGGAGGAGGGTGATTTATGGTTTATGTTTCCAAAGGACAGCCCTGGCGACTCTGAGCAGGGGAAATGGCAGAAGAAAGAAAGCAACCACGCAGTCTTTTGGAGGGTTGAGAATGAGATTGTGGTGGGCAAGGACAGCAGGGGCTGGTTTGTCCCATGCCAAAAGTTTAATGAAAGGAAATAATCCTTGGCCCACCAGACCGTGACTCAATTTGAGATCCCTGATGACGAGCACAGGACCTAGCTCCAGCCACACTCCGTAGACCTCTATTGGAAGAATAGAACCAATGTTATTTCTGCTAAAGCCGAGCAGGAGGCAGTCACGAGAGTTGAACTCCAAGGAGCTTCCTTTGGCTTTTGGGACTCTTCTCTTTTCGCTGAGAGGAGTCTGCTTCTGCAAGCAGAGGTCCCTGCTGAGCATTGGGTCCCTGGGGAGGTCTTTGCTCTTGTCACACAGCTGAATTTTCAGGGCCATGACTTCCCACCATCAGGAATAGGTAGTCCAGGACCAACGCTTTGCCAATGGGCACCTACTCACTCACAGTTTTAGGCTTAGGGCTTTCAAATCTGCTTTGGCGCCGCAAGGCAGTGTCACAGATGTGCCCTCGAATCTTGTGTTTGCCAATTCCCTTAACCTGGTTGAGCTTTAGATTTTTCATTAGTAAAATGAGATCCCATTTTACCAGCTCTTTGCCAGCTCTTTGCACTGTGATGGGGGCCAGATGAAAGAATCCTTCAACACATACTTGGCTGTGCTCCATACTAATAACTGTTACTACTAGGATTAAATGGTGTCATCAGACTAAGCTGGGAAGAGGCTGTCTCCTTCCCTGCCGCTCTTTAAACAAGAGGGTAGCTGACATGCCCACTCCCCTACACGGGGTCCACAGCAGAAGCACCCCCATTTCTCTCTTGGCTGTCTCCACACCACAGATGACAAAACGGGCCCAGGTGATCGTTGCTTTGCCCAGCAACTCAGCTGGAAGCAGCAGAGCTGGGATGTGAGCATGGTCTTCTGAGTCTGGATTCCTGCCCAGGCCACTGATTTTCAAGATGGGCTTTTCTATCTAACTATGAATGTGTGTGTGTTCATGGGGATTCCTGCCTTCTGTCCCTTCATTCCAAGATAGTCATCATGTGTGTCACCCATGACTTGGTTTGCAAAGAGGAGTTGGCTTTTCCAGTAACCCTGATGCTCTGGGCCAGGTCCCTTGGCGGCAGATGAGCCTGTGGACCCTGTGGACAATGTCGATGTCCAGCTGCACTGTACAGTTGTGGCTGAGCTGGTGAGATGGTGGCTTCTGAAGTCAAGTCCAAAAAGGGCCACCACCTGCCCAGTGGGGACGGGAAGGGGGACCTTGGGCAGGTACTTTGGCTCACGAGCCTTCTGGGATGATTAAATGAGCTAATTCACAGGTGAGGTGCTTGGCCCACAGAAGGTGCTCAATAATGGCTTTTCTTACAAGGAGCCCTAGGTGAGAAACCAGTGCTTTACCCGGAGGATGGGACCAATGATGGCATGTTTCACATGTCACTATGCCATTTGGTAGGAGCTAGAGATATTTTGCCCCCACATGTCTGTCTGATTGTCATGCTGTGGAGGCTCATGTGTTGCTGTGCTGCTGAAAGCCATGCCATGGGTATTTCAGATACCAGCAGGACCACCCATGGTGGACAGGTTCCAGGTGAGCTTCCAGGCTAAGAAAGACTAGGGAGAAAGACCTGGCAGTCTACCCCTGAAACAATTAGCCACTGAAAACCCTATGAATAGCAGAGAAGCACTGTCAAATATAATGCTGGAAAATGAGCCCCCTAAACTGGAAGGCATTGGAGAAACGACTGGGAAAGAGTTGCCTCCTCAAGGTAGAGTTGACCTTAATGATGGGAAAGGAGTAAAGCCCAGGGACCTCCTATTGCTAATGTGGCACGACTCAAAATGAGAAGAAACACAGTGACTGCAACATTGAGCCCAAATATAAAATGATCGTGTGCATGGTACAGTGTTGGGGAGCATTTCGTTCTGTTGTACATAGGGTTGCTATGAGTGAGACTTGACTCGACAGCACCCAACAACAGCAGATACTTCAAGTGAGCTCGAGGACAGGCATCCTGGAGCCCTTCCAGGAGTCTCCATTGCCTTTAGGGCGGGTCCTGCTCAGCCCCTCCTTGTTCCTGCCTCCACGCCAGTGTGGGGAGGGGGTGGAACAGTGTTTGGCTGGAAGCTAGGCAGCCAAGCTCATTGGCAATAGGGCTATTTCCCCAGGGACTGGGACCATTTAACAGATTATCTGGCACAATGGCTAATTAGGCACTAAGCTTTTTGGCAGGAAGGCTTTCATTATAAGCTTGGTAAAATTTCACAGACTTGTTGGTATCTGGGACTTCTCTGTGCAAGCCTGAGAACTGGGAAAGCCTTTGGAGCCTGGGTCTCCTCACTCACTCAGGTCCCCAACTCCACCCCTGGAGGCCTTAACAAAACTGGCAGTGGGGGTGTGGGAGGTGACCAGGCCCAAAGGTGGCATGGCTCACAGAGGGAGTTTAGGCAAGCTCCTTCCTCTCCCTAGGCCTGGTTTTCCTCAGTGTTCAAGGCAGGGGTGGTCACAGCATCATCCACCCTCCAGTGATAGAACTTTCCAAGACCCCAGATGTTGGGGGCCCTGGCATGCAACCAGACCCTTTGTACCCCTCCCCAGCCCCCAGGTCTCAGGCCATTCTCCTCCCTAGCCACTGGGTACACACCAGCTCCTGTTTCCAGGGCCAACTTTGGAAAGCCCAAGCTGCTTTCATGTTCCTATTTGAGTCAGAGACAGCTTTCTGGCCTTTAATTAAATTTAACTAATTGATTAATTGTGGTACTGGGGGCTGACCCCAGGGCCTCACGCATGCTTTGCAAGCAGTTTACAACTCAGCTGTACACCCCCAGCCCATTTTTTATTTTTTATCTTGAGACAGGATCTCACTAAGTTACACAGGCTGTATTTGGCCTCCAACCTGCGATCCTCCTGCCTCAGCCTCCTAAATTGCTGGGATTACAGGTGTGTATCACCATCCCTGGCTTTGGCCTCCAAATTTAATCCCCATGAATATGATTTATGAGGGGGTGGGGCTGGGTCTGCAGGGAGGCTTTTAAAATCCCCAATTAAGGATCCATCAGTAATTTGTGAAAAGCAGAGGAAGAGCCGTGGCTGGACAAGGAGGGTGGCTTTGGAAGTAGGAGTGCAGCTTGCCAGCTCTGGGCTCCCATCCTGGCCAGTAGAGCCACCCCGGGGCTTTGCAGCTGTGATGGGGAGGTATCTTGGAAGCTCCATCCAGCTGTAATTTGTAAAAAGGCAAGAGCTGCTACACCAGAGACTAAGATTATTCAGGCTTGCTGAGAGCCACCCACTCATTACTGAGGTAGGGGGCTATCGAGACACCACAGGGAGCTATGCCTTTCCTCCTGGGCACCCTGGTTCTCCTTCCCTGCCTGCTGCGTGCCTCTGGGAGGGTCCTGGGGGCCTCCTGGAGCTCGGCCTCTTAGCTATAAAATGGGGATGATGGCAATATCATCTCTGCAGGGTCACTGGGGGGATTAAATGAGATCATGGATGTGTGGAAGTGCTTTTGAAGATGAGAAGTCACGATACAAAGCGGAAGGAGGAGGAGGATTTGATGGAAGAATGAAACCTGAGTGAGGGGGCATTGCCGGGCTCCTGGGAGAACTAGGGCGCTGCACAGGCTGGGAGCCCCACGACCTGAGGTTCCTAAATAGCTGTATGACCTTGGTCACAACTCCCCAGCCCCCTGAAGGCCTCTGCTTTCTCACTGGTGAACTGAGAGGATTTGTTTCCTTTAGGATCTAAAATCTTCAGGTGCAAGGACAACTTGTCAATCAACTGTTTTTATGGAAATCCCAGGAGGGCCCAGGACTGTGTGTGTGTGTGTGTGTGTGCGTGCGCGCGCGCTTGTGTACAGGTGTGGGAAGTGGAGGCTGGGCAGAGGTGGAGGCTCAGGACACTCATCTGCAGGCCTGACCTGTCGAACCTCCCAGAGCCACAGAAGAGTTAGCAAGACTGGAAGGACAGTGAGCATTGAGGAAGCTCAGAGGCTGGGCCGGGGGTTGGAGAACTACAAGAGTGAGAAGAGAGTGGGACAGAGCTCTTTCCTCTTCCCCAATGTTAATTTCTGACTGGTTTGTGAGCATATCGATGCCTTAATGATTTGCAGCTGTGCAGTCTGGGTTTGAATCCAGTTCCTGTCACCCATTAGCTACATGACCTCAGGGAAGTCCCTCAATCTCTCCGAGCCTTTTCTTGGTTTCCTTGTCTGTAAGATGGGGATAATAATAGTCCTGCCTTATAAGGTTGTCATGAAAATTAAATGAACTAATACATGGAAGACATGAGTGCCTGGCCCACCGCAGGGCTATGGTGAACTGAGTATTGTTATCAGTATTGTTGTTGTTACCAGTATTGTTATCAGGTTGTTATCAGTATTGAAGATCAGCTGGGCAGCAGATGCCTGCACGTCCCTTTCATCCTCCCCTGGAGGAAGTGGTGATGTGCTCTGCTGTCCAGATGGGGGCCCACACCTCTGATGACCCAGCCAGGTTGTCTCACACTGACAATAAGCGACAGAACCTGGGCTGAAGAAGTCCTGGGGTCATGGCCTGGCCACCCCACTTCCCTGCCTCGGCTCCAGGCCCCAGTGTCTCCAGCCATGGGCACTTATGGGAAGTTGCCCTGGATGCTGGAGCTATCCTGAGTTGTCTGCTGTTGCTGCCCCTCAGCATCTGGGTTGATCAGAACCGGGGCTGCTCTTTCCAGAAGGCACAGACATGCTTGCTTGTGCAGACAGACACTTGCATTCAGCTTCAGGAAGAGGAGGGGGGCTAGATCTAGACAAAGAGAGCTCTTGCCAGGCTCCTTCCTCTGCACCTCCTAGCCAGCCAGCCAGACTGTTGGAGCAGGGCCTGGGCGGCCAGAGTGTATTCTTCCCTGGGCCCTGGGTCTCAAAGCTGATTGTACCCATTCTCCTGTCTTTTTGCTGACTGAGGCCTGGGGCACTGGGGATCTGCTCATGTGGGGAGCCCACAAGGATGGTAGGGCCTGGATCTTCGTGGAGCCTCTGGTTTATAGGAACAAAGGGCCAGCTCTGTGTTCCCTCGGTCCCTACCAGCCTCACACCTGTGCAGATGTCTGGAGACAATCCATTCAGAGCTGGGGCTCTCAGGGTATCCCAGCACAGGGGACCCTGGTAGATGGAGGGCAGAAGCTCCTTTGATGTAAAAGAGTAGGAGCTGAGGGGCAGCTTAGGGGCAGGGGTGAGTTCAGAGATGCATAAGGCACACACTTCCTGCGTGGCTGGGTCCGTGTTACAGTTTTAGCTAGAACCAGAGTGTGGAATCATTAATGTACAGACCATATCTTATGTCCCAGATTCTCTGCTAAGTGTATTGTATAAATTAAATCATTTAAGTCTCTAACAGCCCTATAATGTATAGGTAAATTGTAATTCCCATTAATAGAAGAGGAAACTGAGGCACAGAAAGGTGAAGGGAGTTGGCCATGGTCATACAGGCAGTGAGAAGCAGAGCGAGAACGTGAACCCTGGAAGCCTGGCTCCGATTCGGTGCTCTGAACAACTTCACTGTACTGCTGGGTGCGGGGAATCCTAAGGTCTGCTTTCAAAGCCAGAGTTGGTGGTTCTTGAGGCTTTCTAAGGCATGCATCTCTGAGAAACTGATCAAAACCAGGGCCCCTCTTCCCAGAAACTGGAGGCATGTGCAGACAGACATTTGCATTCAGCTTCAGGGGTCACTCAAAGCCCAAGTAAAGAGCCTCTACCCTGACCCTGATTTAGCAATTGTCCTTCCCCGCTGGTCCTCCCGATAGGACCCCTATTGGCAGGGCTGGGAGGACCACTTTCTACAAAGCCGAGGAGGCTGGGGGGCGCCCTGGTCCTGGAGGATCTCCACTGAGTCCTCAGAGACAGGGCTTGGGTGGGACAGCAGTGCTGAGAACCTGCACCCCACGGGCCTGGTGGGACCTTGGGACTTTGCCAGCAGGTGGGAGAGTAGCCCACTAGGGTCTGAGCAGAATGGGGTGGGGGACAAGGACTGCTCTTGGCTTCTGTTCACTCGAATTGGAAGGTGGATGGGCGGGGATGATTGTGATAAAGAAAACGTCTTTGGTCAGAGTCTCAGTGGGCACAGGCGGGTTTCAGGAAGGGGTTTCTTTAAAAAGGCCAGGGTGAGGCTGAGGAAATTCCCGAGGGACAATGCGGGTGCCCCTGGCACAGTAGGGAGCTGCTTCACCCAGGGACTACAGGGACAATGGGGTGGAGCTGGAGGGCCCAAGGCCCTGTCCCAAACACCCCACTGTCTCTTCCGATGCCCACTTGCCAGAGCCTCCTGGTGGCCAAAGTAAGTGGCAGCCACAAACCAAAGAATCAGGGGCTGCTGCTGGAGCGTAGCTCAGGCCAGAGTGGGGCGCGCCAGGTGACCACAGGCCAGGCCAGACCTAATCGCCAGCCCTAGGACCTACTGTTGACAGAGCCCTGCCTCTCCTGGCCTTCTAGTGGGATGTGGAGCAGGGGACCCTTGCCTGTGTGACCTGAATTTTTTTTTGCAGAACTTGGGGGTTGAACTCAGGGCCTTGCACCCTTGAGGGTGCTGAACCACTGAGCTACACCCCAACCCATCATCATCATCATCATTATTATTATTTTGAGTCAAGATCTCGCTAAATTTCACAGGCTGTGATCCTCTTGCCTTGCCCCCCACCCCCAGTCACTGGGATGACAGGCGTGTGCCACTGCTCCGGCTCTGATCTGAATTTTCAGTCCTCTCCCTGCTCCCGCTCTGGGAGCCACTTAACTCTGTCCTCAAAGAAATTTTGAGTCTTGCCTCTCTTTTGAGGGTCTCACCGGAACTGATGATATGTAATTACGGCTGCTTAATTGATATTCTTGGGGCTTAGTCATACAAGTTTCAGGGACCCTGGGGAGTGACTTTTGTGGCACATCAGAAGCTTTTTCCACTGGGTTTTGTTGCCAGGGACAAGAAATGAGCCTTTCAGAGGGGGAATTACCCTCATGCCCAGGCTTCCTTCTTCTCCCTGCTTTCTCTGTCTTTCTCTTCCCCCACCCCTGAAGGAGGCTGTCCCGGCCCCTGGGCTCAGGGGGGCCCCATCACCTTCCTGAGTGCTCAGCCTCCTCCCCAGTTTTCACACACAGATCCCCAGTCCACACGTGCCCCTCTTCTCTAAAGATTCTCCAGGGCTCTCTGCATCTGTTCTGCAAACCGATTTCTAGGCCCCCCTCTGCCTTTGTTTATCCAAATTCCTTTGTTTGCCTGGGGTTTGGTGGCCTGTACCCCACTCTGAGCTGTGCGCGCCCCTCCCCCCAATCCTTGGAGCCCAGAAGGTGGACATAGGGGTTGTTCAGAATGGTCTGGAAGCAGGGATAAGTGCTTTTGGAGAGTTGGGAGGGTGAAGGAGGCTGTGGGGCTCCGGGTGGTGAGGGGTTAACCGCCTTCCGCTCAACCCCCAGCTGAGTGTCGCACAGCAGTTAGACTCCAGGCCTTCCTGAGGTTCCCGCTGCTGGGGGGCTAGTGCTTCATCTCCCCAAGTCCCTTGCTGCTATAAATCTATGCAAAACCAAATACAACAGCCAAATTGATTTTGTTTTTCTTCACGTTGGTTCAGTTGCGTTCTGGCCATCACTAATAGAGGGGCAAATTAGGCCCAACAGGGACTTGGTGGCTTCTTGGAGTTTTAAAATCCGAGTTTTAGCACCGCCCCCCGCCACAGTATTATTAGTCCAAATGATGAAAGCCATAAAACATCCTGGGGAAGTCCCTGGATAGTGGATTTCTCAGTTGTTTGATATGCATGTTAATGATCTGTGAGTCTTGCAATCCATCTCCACCTAGCTGGCTCAGGAGTGCCTCCCCTTGCCTGTTCTGGGAGATATTAGGGGGCGGCTTAGAGCCCCTTCCTGTCCTGTTTCCAGGGGAACCCCATCTTCTCAGGCAGAGCTCAGTCTCTGGGGAATTCCCCTGTGCTGAAGCTTCAAGTTGCCATTTTAACAGCAGCGTTGATTGTCATCTTCCCCAGTGGTGGTTTTCCTTGGAGCCTAGCGAAGGAGGTGTTTGCCTGAGTCCTGCCAGAGGGACTGGTTTCCTGCCAGAGGCCTTGGAGGAGGAAAGGAGGGGGCATCGCACCCAGGAGGGAGGGCTAATCTCTAGGGAGGAGGGAGTGTCTGAAACCTGAGTGTTTACCTGGAAGATTGCACAAGAAAGCCAGTAGGAGAAATTTTCCTTTTGTCTGAAGACAGGAGGAATTAGGCACTAGAAGGAGCAGGTGGGAACACAGGAACTTCTTTTGCAACAGGGCGATCCTTTGTAAGGCTAGTGTGGAGCTTACCAGGTACGACAGGAACCCAGTCTCATTCACCCCATGTCTTCCCCATTGCCTTGCACACAGTGGGCTGTCATTACAGGCTTGTGAAGTAAACCTCATCTTTACTTGATTTTCATAATGTTTGATGCCTCCTTGCAATTGGATGAAGCAAAAAATGTAATTGACTTTGGAGTCCCTAGGTGTGCGATAGTGGGCAAATTGCTTAACCTTGCTGATTCATTTCCTCAATTGTAAAATGAAACTGAAAGAGATCATTTAATGACACACTTGACCCACAGAGCATTCAGCAGGGCTTGGTATGTTAGTTTTCTTCCTTCTGGTGTGTTCTTATTCATTAGTAGCTCTCAACCCCTCTGCTCATTAGAATCACTTAGAGAACTTTAAAGATACTCACTTGTTTGGGCCCCACCCACTGAGATTTGGATATAATTGGTCTGTGATGGGACTTGAGTGTGGGTATTTTTTTAATGCATCTGTCAAAGGATGGGTTTTTTAAAAAAGGTAAAGTCTGACGCCTGTTCAGACATAAAATGAGCACAAACATAAAGTGAGCACAAGGCTGAGTTACCTTGGTTATTAATGAGGAAACCAGTTGAAATAACTCAAAGGAAATAATTTGAACAATGTACACGTTGGTGGTTGTTAGGTGCTGTCGAGTTGGGTCCGACTCATAGTGACCCTAACAGAATGAAACACTCCCTGACACTGTGCCATGCCGGCACTATGTCAGTGCTTCTCTGTTATTCACAGGGTGTGTGGTGACTAATTGTCTTGGGATTGTTTCAGGAGTGGGCTGCCAGGTCCTTCTCCCGTTTTTTGTGGTGCCTCAGAGTGTGCGGAGCAAGCACTCCATCAACTGAACTAAACCCAGCTACGTAGGCATTATTGTTGTTGTTGTTGTTGTTAGATGCCATCGAGTCGGGTCTAACTCATAGCATATGTACAACAGATGAAACACTCCTCAACACTGTGTCATACCCAGCACTATTGTCAGTGCCTCTCTGCCATTCATAGGGTTTTCAATGGCTGATTGTTTTGGGAGTGGGCTGCCAGGTCCTTCTCCCTAGCCTACAGCATCTGGTATTCCCAGGTGGTCTCCCTTCTGAGGACTAACCAGGCTGACTCTGCTTAGCTTCCGAGATCAGGCAGGATCAGATGCCAGGGTGCTATGGCTGCAGACTACATATGCATAATAGCACTCAGGAATTCTGAAATAAATTTATGAATAAAACAAAAAAACAGAAAGGGTTCATGTTTTATTTATTTGTGTAGCTTAGTACCAAGCACACTGCCTGGCCTATAGTTGTTGTTGAGACTCAAACCCATCCATCCATTTCCTCATTCAACCTTAATTCATTCAACAACTCATAGCTACCCACTGTGCATCAGGCCTGGTGACCCTCCCCCACCCCCACACTCCTGCAGTGCCATGTGGCTGAGAGGGCAAGGCTCCTGCCTGGGTTGTTCCTTGAGATCAGCAAGTCTTCACTGTGTTGCCCTTGACAAGTTATTTAACTATCTGGGCTTTGGGTATCTCATCTCTAAGATGGGGAACCTGCCGCAAAAGCGCAGAGTCTGATTATGGCACACAGTGCCCAAAGCTGCCCTTGGTGCATTGTGTGTGCTCTGTAGACATTGGCGGTCACCCCCTGGGCCTGGGACCCCATGACTGTTAGACACTGGAATTTGTGGCACCGGGAGACACTGAGGTGAGTTGCAGGTAACTCTGGGCCGAGCCACTGCATGTGTGGGGCCCAGTGCTGGTGTTTCCTGGACCTCAGGGCCACTGTGCCCCGTTGGTGAAGACTGAGGCTCAGGATTACTTGTCTGTTTTGGAAATTACTTCCTGGGCAAACAAAGCCTATTCAGGCGCTTAGAAAGAATAGCAATCTGATAGATGTCCACATTCCAGCACATGCTAACTGCATAAAACATTTTTGTGTGGTGCTCACCGAGAAATCTCTGCTTTCCTTTCACCACCACTAGATACCATTATTTGCTCACTTTAAAAGTTCCTGTATTTAAGCCAGGTGTATCCCAGCACTTGGGAGGCTGAGGCAGGAGGATCATAAATTCAAGGCCAGTCTGGGCTACAGAGCAAGACTCTGTCAGGAAAAAAAAAAGTAGCAATGTATTTAAAATATTTTGTTTTGCACCTCATTATTGTGTTCATTTTGAGACTCTGGAGAATAATATAATGAACAAGGCCCCTGCCTTCCTGGAGTAGTGTTTTTTTTTGTTTTTTTGTTTTTTGTTTTTTTTGTTGTTGTTGTTGTTTTGTTTTGTTTCGGTATTGGGAAGTTGGGAGCTGGGGTTTAGCTTAGTTGGTAGAGTGCCTGCTCTGTGCTTTCTGAAGACCCGGGTTCGATCCCCAGCACTGCAGAAATGGGAAAAGGATGTGGCAATCCATTCCCAAAGCATTTCCAAAACAATCAGTCACTGAAAACCCTATGAGAGTTGGTATGAATCAGACCTGACTTGACAGCAGCTAACAACAACATTGGGGACTTGAATCCAGTGCCTCACGAGTGCTAGGCAACACTCCACCATGGAGCTGCACCTCCAGCCTATTTTTATTTTGAGACAGGGTCTCACTAAGTTGCACAGGCTGCCTTTGACCTCCAACTCGCAACCCTCCTGCCTCTGCCCCTGAATAGCTGGGATTATAGACATGTGCCCTTGAGCCTGGCTGAGTGTTATGTTTTGTTTTGTTTTGTGTATGTGTGTTTGAATTGTAATTAGAAGAAACACATAATGTGCCAGGCATGGTGGCACATGCCTGTAATCCCAGTACTCAGGATGCTGAGGCAGAAGGATCACAAGTTCAAGGGCAGCCTGGGCTACATAGTGAGACCCTGACCAAAACAAACAAATAAACAAACCACATAATAGAAAATGTATCATCACAACCATTTTTTAATGGACAGATTAGTGGTGTTAAGTATATTCACATTATTGTGAACAAGTCTCTAAAACTTTTTCATCTTGCAAAACTGAGACTCTAAACCGGGTGTAATGGCACATGTCAATAATCTCAGCACTCAGGATGCCAATTAAGGAGGATCACAAATTTGAAGTGAGCCTGGGCTACATAGTGAGTATTTGGCCAGCTGGAGCTATATAATGAGACCCTGTCTCAAAAACAAAGCAAACCAACAAAAAATCTGAGACTATATACTTGCTAAACTCCCCTTTACTCCTCTCCCCAGACCCTGGTAACCACCACTCAGTTCTGTGTTTCTATGGATTTGGCTATTTCACATAGCTCATAGGAGTGGAATCATATAGCTCTTGTCCTTTGGTGATTGGTTTCTTTCACTTAGAAGATAATGACCTGAAGTTTCATCCATGTCATAGCACGTGACAAGATTTTCTTCCTTTTTAGAGCCGAATAATATTCCACTGCCATACCCCTCTTCACTTTTAAAAAACAAAGTCTTGTCAAAAATGTCCAGTGAGTTGAACAGATGCAGAAGAGAGCTGCTTTGCTGGAATTGTTGGCTTGGAATCATGACTACTACCCTGCTGCTTGGTACAAAAAGCCTCCTATCAGCTCCGTACTTGTTGGACCTCTAGTCTAGTTCAGTGGTTTTCAAAGTGGGGGCCGTGGACCAGCCCCATCAGCAGTACTTGGGGATTTTTATAAAATGCAGATTTTAAGGTTCAACTCCAGACCTACTAAATGGGATCCTCTGGGAGCAAGGTCCACAATCTGTATTTTAGTAAGGTGATTCTGATGCCCAGAGATGGAGAGTGATTTGCCCAAAGTCATTTGGGGCCTTTAATGGGATTCTATTGAGTGTCTCCTGTGTGTAAAATTCTAGCGTATCTGCTCAAGGAAAAACCAAGATAATTAAGTCTCTGTATTGGTCATCTGTTGCTGAGTAACAAGTGACAAAAGAGCTGTGCTTTAAAAGACAAGTTCAGGCATCTGGGTGCAGCTTTGCTCAGGGGTCTCTTATAAGCCTGCAGGGAAGGTATTGGCGAGGCCTCATGCATCTCAAGGGTCACCCAGGCAGGCTCACCTCCAGCTCACCCCGAAGTTGATTTGGCTGCTGCTGGGTGGGTGGGCTGACAGCTGTGGTTCCTCACTGGCTGCTGGCCTAGGATCTCCCCATTTCCTTGCCTTCCTGTCCGCAGGTTGCTTCACAATGCCATAGCTGCCTTATCAAAGTGAGCGAGCGAGACAAATCAGAGAGGGCATCCAAGAAGGAAGTCTAACATAAGATTTCTAACATAATCTCGCATGTGACATTATATGACTCATGCAATATTCTCTTCATTAGAAGTGTGTCACTAGGTCCAGCCCCACTCCAGAGGGGAGATTAATAAGAAGTGGATCTTTTAGCAGGGTGCCGTCTACCGTGGCATCTCTGCCCTTGTGTTTACAATTGGGGCATCACATAAGTACCCACCTAATTGTGGAATAAGACAAATGATGGTCCCAGTGTGGGCATGAGTTCACAGGAGGCTGAGAGAAGTAAAACTCTTGAGTTGGAGGAATCAGGAAGGAATCCTGGAGGAGGCGGTGTTAGCAATGGGCCTTGCAGGAAATGGAGGGCATATCCCTCGCAGAGAAGGGAGGCCCAGTGAAGGGCCATGGAGCATAGGTGGAGGCTGTCTCAGGGATTGACCTTCCCTGAGAGGAGCCAGGCACTGTGAAGGATCCTGAAGCTGCCTGTAGGCTGGAGCCTAATGTGGCTGGTTCCTGGCGTTAGGTGGAGGAGCTCATGCCTGGATTGGGAGGGACGGGGCAGGAGCCCAGAGAGGCAGAGCTTCCAGAACTGAGGGGCCACAAGCTCAGCATCATCCCTGCCCCACTGGCCATGTTCTCTTGCAGTTCGGGCGCACAGAAGTCATCGACAACACTCTCAACCCCGACTTTGTGCGCAAGTTCATCGTGGATTACTTCTTCGAGGAGAAGCAGAACCTCCGTTTCGACCTGTGAGTGGAAGGTGGAGCTGATGCTGGGGCTGGGGAGGGTCCAGCTGGGAGGCGGGACCACAGGCCAGTTCCCTTACTTGGGCAGGTGGAGGGGCTGTGATATTCGGGAAGCCCAAGGTTACAGTATAAAAGTGACGATTAGCTGAAGTCTGTCCCCAGCCTTGTGGGGACATGGGAGGGGTTGGAGGAGCAGGTGTGTTGGCACCTTCACCCAGCTTGTCTCAGCAAAGTCAGGGAGGGCATTGGGCCAGCTGCCCTCCTCTGGGGAATGTCCGCTGGGGAAAGCTGGGGGCAGCTCCAGGCTCTCCCTCCGTGTACCCTGTTCTCTCCCGGTGACCAAAGGCATGTGCTGACCTCTCTCCCTGCCCAACACATAAGAAAGTGAGAGGGTTCCTTTCCGGATGGTAAAGACCAGGGTGGGATTTTGGTCTTGGTGGTTTTGGTGATCAGTCAGGGGACTTGGTGTTGTTTTTAGGAGGTGGGCTGGCCCCAGAGAGTAGTGGGCAGAGTGGGACAGAAAGGGGTTTAGGGTCTGATGAAGCCAAAGGAAAATGCAGTGGAAGGCAGTGACGTTGGAGGTAGTGAGGAGAAGAACTAAGGCTGAGGTAGAGAAGTCATCTGGTGACAGTTTGGAGAGGCACTTTGCCCTCAGCAGGAGGCAGCTGGCCCAGAATGGCTGGCTACAGGGACAGGAGGGGGAGACAGGGCTGCTGGAGGAAGGGCTGCAGCGGAGCAGGCAGGGGCAGCCCTGGGTAAGCCATATGGGCAGGTTAGCAGCCAGGCTGTGGCTAGAAAGATGGGCAATCAGGAGTGAAAGGTGAAGTGGTGGGTGGCAGACCTCACCATTTTATTTGCTATTTATTTAGCGAGGGGTAATATCTGCGTGTTTTCTGCATAGTTTAATATTTTCCCTGTAGTTAGGAGAGACCAATCCCTGGAGAAGGACATCATGTTTGGGAGCGTGGCACGTCAACAAAAAAAAGGAAAACCCACTCCAGCAGATGGCAAGGTCCACTTAGGGAAA
The DNA here is from genome assembly GCA_007922755.1 of Pedetes capensis. Taxonomy (NCBI): domain Eukaryota; kingdom Metazoa; phylum Chordata; class Mammalia; order Rodentia; family Pedetidae; genus Pedetes; species Pedetes capensis. The sequence goes on from VMDO01005293.1 coordinate 24,867, forward strand.
GTTGTCGCTCTGAGCAACAATGGGCATTAACATAAGTAAGATCGTGTGCCTGGCACAGAATTGGGGAGCGTTTCATTCCACTGTACATAGGGTCGCTATGAGTTGGACTTGACTCGACGCACCTAACAACAATGTCCTCATAAGGAATTGCACAAATCTTAAGAGTCCACCTCAGGATGCATTTTTACACATGTTAACACCTAGATCAAGAGACAGAACATATCCAGTCCCCCAAAAGCTCCCTTTTGTGCCTCCAGTCGTTACCCTTAGTAATATCCAAAGCATCAGAGCCTGTTTTGGGGGAGGGAGCCCTGACTCTCCTGAAGGGCCCAGGCAGGGCTGGGCAGGATGTTCCCCCCTCCACCTTCACCATTTCTCTGTGTCCCTTATAGATACGACGTTGACTCCAAGAGCCCTGATTTATCCAAACACGTGAGTTCTGCCTGCGACTGTCCAGCCAGTCCATGATGTTTCTTAAATGTCATATTCTGGGTCAGCCTTGGGCTTCATGGTGACAGTGTGTCTGATGCTGTGGCTTGTCATTTCAGAGGCTTCACACTTCCAGCACCCAGGCAATGGGGGAGGTGGGAAGGCTGTGAGCAGAGTGGGTGACACTGGTCTTTTCTGTCCCTTGGATATGCAGGATTTCCTGGGCCAGGCCTTTTGCACTCTTGGAGAGATTGTAGGGTCCTCTGGGAGCCGCCTGGAGAAGCCCCTCACGTAAGTACAGAGCAGGGCAGCCTGTCTGGGTCACTCCCCCAGTGATGGGCCAAAGTCCACCCATTCTGCTGAGGGCTGGCTGAGGGTGGGGGCAAAGCCTCAGCTAATCACGATGGTGTTTTCAGGGGGGCTGGGAATAAGGGGACCACACAGGCTCTGCCCTCTTAGGGTTTCTAACCTGGAGGGAACCCAGGCTGGGTTATTAGAGCCCCATACTTGTAGGAAAGCTCAAGACAGTATATTCCCAGCCCCACCTCTACCATTGTGGCAGGGAGAAACTGAAGACCAGAGAGGGGAAGTGACCTGCCCAAGGCCACACCGCTAGGAAGTAGGAGGATTTGAACCTGGGATTCTGCTCGTATAGCATATTCCTCAGATTATGCATAGCTTATTGGTCAGAGCAGGGTACAGTGAGGCCCTTCCCATCCCACCCAGCCTTGTACAGTCTGCATCACAGGATGGCAAGGTCCACTTAGGGAAAGTTGTCACTCTGAGCAGGCTCTGAGCTGAAGAATCCCAACGCTTCTTATACTGGAGCCTAAGGGGGGCTTCAGACCCCTGCCAGGGCCACCCAGGTGGTAGGGGTGACCTCTCTAGTCTCTTTCTGTGGAAGCCTCAGGGCCTAGGCTCAAGAAAGAGCAGCCTGCAGGTGGGGATAAGCATCAAGGCCACAGGGCAGGGCAGACAGGAAAGGGAAATCAGGGTGAGCTAGGTATCAGCCCCCTAGTTGCTTCTGCCAAGTTCCCACTGGACGTTGTCCCCTCACTTTTGCCAGTAATGTGCAGTGTGTGTGTGTGTGTGTGTGTGTGTGTGTGTGTGTGTAGTATCCATCCTAAGTCTTCATTTGTGACCTCCTCTAGTAACTATGTGGTCACTTCAGGGCCCCCAGAAAGGTCTCTTTGTCCCCACAAAGGTCCCATCTCTGGGTTCCCAGAAAATAAGGATAATGATGTTGTTGTTAGGTGCCATTGAGTTGTATCCAACTCATAGCAACCCTATGTGCAACAGAACAAAACACTACCCAACTCTGTGCCATGCACACAATCTTTTTATGTTTGAGCTCAATATTGCAGCCACTATGTTTCTTCTCATTTTGAGTCATGCCACATCAGCAAAAGGAGGTCTAGGGGCTTTTTTCCATTCCCATCATTAAGATCGAATCTACTTGGAGGAGGCAACTCTTCCCTAGTCATCTTCTGAATGCCTTCCAGCCTGAGGGGCTCGTTTTCTGGCACTATATTTGACAGTGCTTCTCTACTGTTCATGGGGTTTTCAATGGGTAAGTTTTTTGGGAGTGGGCTCTCCGGTTCTCCTCCCTAGACTCTCTTGGTCTGGAAGCTCAGCTGGAACCTGTGGCTCTGGGTGGCTCTGTTGGTATCTGAGATACCAATGGCATAGTTTTCAGCATTATAGCAACACGAAAGCTCCCATGGCACAACAAGCTGGCAGACATGTGGGGGAATAATGATAATACCTATCATTTATTGAGAGCAGAGGGAAAGCTCAGGTTTGGGGTGCTCTGACACTTAAAGAATTTGGGGGCCTTTTCAAGAAAAGGATACTAGGTTCACATTTGCTCCTGCCCTCCTTGAACATACCCTTTGCCATTTGTAATTGTAATTTTATATGCTTTTTCTACTTTGGGAGAGGCTGGTGAAAGTGAGAGCAGAGGGTCAGGACCATCTGCCCCGTTACCTGTTTCCATGGTAACCCCATGCTAAGCATGGCCCATCCTTGGCTTTGATCTTTACTGTGGCCACTGCCACCTTGCCTCTCCCCTCCCAGGGCTATACCTGGGTGGGGCAGCTGCTGGAGATCAGTGAGTGCCTCTGTGCTTCTGAGCTCTCGCTCACCTGAGTCCAAAGCCTACTTGTCATTTGGATCTCTTTCTTTTTTTTTTTTCGGTACTGGAGATTGAACCCAGGGCCTTACTCTTGTGTGCTTTGCAAGTGCTGTACCACTGAGCTGCACCCCCAGCCCATTTTTTTACTTTTTGAGATAGGGTCTCGCTAAATTGCACTCACTGCCTCTGGTCTTGAATTTGCAATCCTCCTGCCTCTGCCTCCTGAGCCGCTGGGATTACAGGCATGCACCACTTCGCCTGGCCTGGATCTCTTTCTTGTTACGTGGTCCACCTTTGGTAGGGGGCACACCTGGTGTGGGGGACTGAAGGATGCTTCCTGTAGGAGCTCCACCTCAGAAGATATATAAGATCTAAAATATGAAGGTTGCTGGAAACACTGGTGGAGGAGGTAGACCCTTTACCCCCATGGAAGGTTTTATGTGTCTAAGTGTAGTTGTTTTTATGACTAAATCCTATTACCAGCTCCTGTTTACTGAGCATCTATTCTGGGCCAGACACAAAGGTCAGTGTTTTGCCTATAAAATTTGTATAGTTGGCCCTTGGTACCATGGGTTCCACATCCATGCATTCAACCGACTGCAAATGGAAAATATTTGAAAAAAGTTGGGTCTGTACTAAACATGTACAGACTATTCTTTCATCATTGTTCATTAAGCAATATAGCATAACAACTATTTACATCACGTTTGTACTCTGCTAAGTATTGTAAGTAATATAGAAACGATTTAAGGTGTACGGGAGGATGTGTGCAAGTTATATGCAAATACTGTGTCATTTTATTTAAGGGTTTTGAGCATCCAGGGATTTTGTTGTCTGAGGGGGTTTCTGGAACTAGTCCCTCATGGATCCTGAGGCATGACTGCACAGCTTACAAGGGCTGTAAATACCACAGACATATGGAGTGGCTTAAATAACAGACATTTATTTTTTCATGATTCTGGAGGCTAGAAGGCCAAGATCAAGGTGTAGACAATGTTGATTTCTTCTATGGCCTCTCCCTTGGATGTGGATAGCTGTTCTCTTCACACGGCCATCCCTGTGTGTGTGTCTGTACCCTCATCTCTTCTTTTTATTTATTTATTTATTTTTTGCAGGACTGAGGGTTGAACCCAGGGCCTTGTGCTTGCATGCTTTGCAAGTGCTGGACCACCGAGCTGCACCCCCAGTCCATTTTTTGACTTTTGAGACATTTTACTAAATTATGCAGACTGCCTCTGGTCTTGACCTTGCGATCCTCCTGCCTCTGCCTCCCGAGTCGCTGGGATTACAGGTGTGCACCACCGGGCCCAGCTCCCCTCATCTCTTCTTAAAAAGACACCAGTTACACTGGATCAGGGCTACCCATATGACTTCATTTTACCTTAATTACCTCTCTAAAGGTTCTATCTCCAAATAGTCTGTGAAGTACTAGGGGTTAAGATGTCAACATATGGATTTGGGGGCAAGGGGCACAGTTCGACCCCTAACCTGAGCTCTTGTGACTCCATAATGGCCCCATCTCACAGATTAGACACTGAGGCTCAAGGAGGTCAACCAGCACCACTCCAAACTGTAGCGGGTGTCAGGGTCACTGGGCTCCACCCCACAGAGTTTCTGACCTAGTTGGTCTTGGTGGACCTGAGAATGTCCATTTCTGAACCCTCCCAGGGGATGCTGGTAGGGTCACCTCTACCACCTGCGTGGTCCTGACAGGGATCTGAAGCCGCCCTCACACTCCAGTGTGCTGGTCTGGGGACCCCACTTTGAGAATCTTGGAGGTAGCATAACTTGCCCAGGACTTCACAACAAAATCTGGGAAGAAGACCTCGCCTTCACCTAGTCTGTGGCTTTTGGCCCTGTTTTCATGATTCCAGGACAGAAACCTGTCCCCAAACATCTGAAGGTCAAGTACTCTGGCCTCTCTGGCCTGGGCTCATGGGCTGCTCTCTTTTCCTCTCTCTCCACAGGATAGGCGCCTTCAGCCTGAATTCTAGGACAGGCAAACCCATGCCAGCTGTGTCCAACGGGTAAGTCATCCGAAAGCTCTGGCCCTGGAGTCCTCCGTCATTCAGCCAGCTCTGCACAGGGCACCTGAGTCTTGGCTCAGGTCCTGACCTTGCCACTGTGAATTCAGCCCTGGTCAGAGAGGCAGAGGGGTCTGGGTCCCGCCACAGGGACTCAGGCACTTTTGGCCCTGGATGGTGGGTGTTCACACTACAGCCAGCCCCTCCTTCATCCAGGCCAGAGCTGGAGCATCCTGAGCCCCCTGGCTCTTGAGACTTCAGGGATCTGGGTGGGGCTCAGAGGTAGGGGCTGTTTCCAGAAATCAGTAAGCTGGGAACTTTTCATTTATTCCCTTCCTCTCTCCCTGGACCTGTTTCTCCTGTCTCCCATAACCCTCTTTCCCTCACTTCTCCTCCTTATCCCTCACCCTTCTTTGCTTCCCCTCCATGGTCTTATCTTCTCCTCTTTTCCTTTTCCTTTTCCTTTTTCCTTTCCTTTCCTTTCGTTTCCCCTCCCTCCTTCCCATTCTCCCTCCCTTCCTTCCTCCCTCCCTCCCTTTCTTCCTTCTTTGTTTCTTCTTCTTTTTCTTTTTTTCAATACTCAAGGGTGGGAGTTAGCTCAGTTGGTAGAGCGCTGCACTGCGGTCTCTGAGGTCCCGAGTTCGATTCCCAGCACCGCAAAATGGGAGAAAGGCCTATCAATCCACTCCCAAGGCAATCCGGAAACAGTCAGCCATTGAAAACCCTATGAGGATCGCTATGAGTTGGATACCGATTCAATGGCACCTAACAACAACAACAACAACAACAGGGCTTGAACCCAGGGCCTCACACCTGCTTCTTGCAAGTGCTCTACCACTGAGCAGCACCCCAAGCCCATGTTCTTTTTATTTTATTTTTTTTTTACTTTGTATTTTGAGTGAGAGTCTCACTAAATTGCACAGGCTGCCTCTGGCCTGGAACTCATGATCCTCCTGCCTCCACCTCCCACGTTCCTGGAATTAAAGGCGTGCACCATGGCCTCATGGTTTCAATGGCTGGATGCTGGCCTCCTCCTGGCTGCAGAGCAGACTCACCTCACCCCTCCCTTCTGCATTAGCGGCCAGCCATGGAGAGCCATCCTTGCTCCCCAGCTCCCCTCCCCCCACCATGTCCTTTTGCCTGGCTGTATGCAAATGTGGGCCACACATATACACCCCTCCTAGCTAGAGCACCCCGGCCCTGGCTTCTCACCCCACTGCTAGGAGGAAGGCCTGAAGGGCGGTGTAGCTGGGTAAGGGAGCTCCCTGCCAATCCTTCTCACCTGGCTACCAACCCTCCTGCAGGTGACGGGGCATCCAGGGGCCACAGGCTGCTCCCAGCCCTGGGAAAGTGTGAGTGCTGGCTTACAAGGAGCATAGATATCAGCAGGAAGAAGGAGCTGCAAGTCCAGAGGGAAGGCGGGAGGAAGAGGAAGCAAGGCCAGGCCTGTGGGAGCAGGTTGGGGCTGGAGAGAGGGAGAGAAAGATCAGAAATAGAAGAAGGACTCAGAGGCACAGAACAGATGGCGAGACGTGGGGCGGAGGAGGCTAGTGTGGAAGATTCTCACTGACTGGTCACCCAAAGCATGTCTTTACTACCACGGCGGCCCAGGCCAGCAAGTGGAGCAGGGCCTTGGGGCACTCAGCTCAGCTGTTCCAGCCTAGGGGACAAGCTGGTAGCCCCCCTGCCTGCCTAGGGCAGGCTAAGCTCCCTGTGTGGGCCCTGCTCTGGGCTGTCTTGTCAGCCCCTGGGCCAGCTCCCGTTCCTCCCCTGCCGCCTCCAAAAGCTGGTGCTGGGAAGAGCACCGTGGATGGTTCTCCAAGTGCGTTCCACAGCCAGCCCGCTAAGCGCCCTGGGCCTGGCCTAATGCATGCTGTATTTTTGTTTGTTTGTTTGTTTGTTTTGTTTTTTGCAGTACAGAGGAGCTGAATCCAGGGTCTCAAGCATGCTTTGGCAGCACTTTACCACTGAGCTGCACCCCTATCCCCTTTTTTACTCTTTTTATTTTGAGACAGGGTCTAAGTTAAGCAGGCTGCCTCTCGCCTCAAACTTGTGATCCTTCTGCCTCAGCCTCCCGAGTTGGTGGGATGACAGGCATGAGCCACCACGCCCAGTTTGGTGGCTGCATTTTACCAGCTCTGCACGATAGTGAAGTGAAGGGTACAGGGAGGGAAATGACGCTGGTCCAGGGCCTTTCTGTGCCAGGCCCTGTGTGTTCATGTTAGTAAAACGGATGCTGTTATTACACTCATTGATGGGCCAGGAAAGAGGTGCAGTAGTGAGCCCAAGTCATATAGCTGCTCTGGCTGCCCTGGGACCCCCTTGGCTTAGTCCCAAGCATCACAGTGTCCCAAGGAAGGAGTCCCACCTGAAGACGGGAAGAGGTGATGGGGCCCCTTGGGTGAAGCCCTTTGGGAGCTCACCCTCCTTTTGTGGATGGCTGTGGTCCTTGTCCTGCCTGCCCATCCCATTTAGGAAGTGTGTGCTGGGCTGGGATTCTCACCCCAGGGAGATCCCAGCCAAGCTATCCAAGGGGAGGTTGCCCCAGCGGAGAGCCTGGGCCAGCTGCAGAGAGGACAGCAGCCCTCCTGCCTTGGCCCCCTTCTTGCAGCTCCTCCTCCCGTCATGAGTCAGAGGGGCTCAGAGCCTTAATGCTCTGGGACTCTGGGGCCAGCTGGGCGCAGGGTGGGGTGGCTAGCCCACGAGGTCTTTTGCCCACAGAGGTGGTCTTTGGATGGAAAGTTTGAGGACCACTGGTCTGGAAGCCTCTGGGTGAGTCTGGATGCTTCTGTGATTCTAGGCCTTTCAGTGTGGACGCTGCCTTTCCCCATGGGCCCTGGGAGCAGGGGGTGGGCTGCTCAGGGCCTGGGTGCCTGGCCCCAGCAAGGAGCGTGCTAGGCCACACTGCCACAGCAACTTAGGGACACTGTTACATCAGAGCCCTGGATGGCAGGGGAGGGCGTGCAGAGGGGCCCTGTGGGAGCATCAGGTCTGCCTGTCTCTGTCTGGCTTTCCATTCTTTCCTCTTCTCTCCCAGTGGTGTCCCGGGGAAGAAGTGTGGCTCCATCATCCTGTCGGCCGAGGAACTCAGCAACTGCAGGGTGAGTGGCGGGGCTGGGCTCCTCCCAACCTGGCTGGCATGGAATTCTGTATCACAGGAGCAGACTGAGGCCCCGGCAGGAAGGGCCTGCCCACGGTCAGCACCTCAGAGCTGAGCCTGAAGGCCTGGTCCCTGGGCTCCCATGCTGGGCTCCTCCCAGGCCCCACCATGTGTCTTTGAGCTGAGATGGCCTAGGCGCCAACGCTGGTGGCAGAGGGGCCTTTTCAAGCCTGGGCGTGCGCTTGACATTTGCTTTTCATTTTCCACTTTTGTCTCTGGGTGGGACAACACCCTGTGCGGGGTAGAGCGAGAGTGAGCACGTGCCCACGTGGTGGGAAGCTGAGTCTGCAGTTCGGGGCAGCCCTGGGTGTGGCCACTTGGTTTTGCAGGACTTGGGAGAAGCAGGAGATAGAGAAGAGCTGTGGGGGGCCATGCACTTGGGGCTCAGGGAACTGATGGCTAAGAGTAAGGGTAAAATATGATGCTTGTCATATGTCAGGTGAGGGGCATCCTGCGTAATTTATCACTCCTGAAAGCAATCCCTGAGAGCCAGGTCCTAAAACATTGTTCCCATTTTGTGGGTGGGGAAATAACTAAAACGTCATGCCCATTCATCAGAGACTGAGGCACCTGTCCAAGAACAGCAGGAAATGAGTCATGGCCCTGACCCAGGGCAGCCTGGTTCTAGGATCTTGGCTCATCCCCCAAACCACACAGGCTGAGTGCCCCTTTGGTGGGTCAGGAAGCCATGTCCAGAGAGGAGGGCAGGAGGCAGGACTAGGGGGAGGGGCACAGGGCCAGCCCAAGGCCAAGGCCGGACAGGGCGCTGCAGGGACAAGAAAGAAGAACAACACTTTCTCAAATTCCCAGGTGTCAGCCATCTGCCAATATCTACCATGGTAGAAGGTACAACAGACATTTTTTAAAAATTATGTATTAATTCATTTAAAACGAACGATAGTTGAACACATTGCAGGTTAACACAAATAACATGTTTTCTGAAAACAATCGCTATATTTTCCCCAAACATAAATCCTTTAGTAAGAAGCATGGCCTTAGCCAGGAGCCATGGTGCATATCTGTAATCTCAGAGACTCAGGAGGCCGGGGCAAGAGGATCATGAGTTCAAGGCCAGAGGCAGCCTGTGCAATTTAGTGAGACCCTGTCCCAAACACAGCAAAATAACAGAAGGGCTATGGATGCAGCTCAATGGTAGAGCCCTTGCCTAGTGTATTTAAGGCCCTGGGTACCATCCTTAGGAAAAAAAAAAAAAAGAGGATGAAAAAGAAGGTGGCTGGTGATGTTCATATCTGCTTCTGCAGACCATCTGTTGTGATATCACTGTATCATTGTCAGGTAACCTCTGAAAAGTTCTTCATCTTGTGTTATTATGACAATAGTTTTGACCTCATGGACCCCCGCCCCCAGAGTTTCTGGTCCATACTTCAAGAACTTCTTGTATGGAGCTATAGTAGTATTAATTAACATTCATTGAGTAGTTATTCTGGGACGCACACTGTGCTAAGTGGTTTACAAGTATTGACGAGTTTATCTTATGTATTCTAATATATAATATGTATAGTATATGGGCCTGCAGCCGTAGCACCGTGGCGTCCAATCCCATCAGACCTTGGATGCTAAGCAGGGTCAGGTCTGGTTAGTCCTTGGATGGGAGACTGCCTGGGAACACCAGGTGCTGTAGGCTTAGAAGAAGGACTTGGTAACCCACTCCTAAAAGACAATCAGCCATTGAAAACCCTATGAATACCAGAAAAAGCACTGACAATAGTGTTTCACCTTTTGTACATAGGGTCGCTATGAGTCAGACTTGATGGCACCTAACAACAACAGGGGCTGAGATTTAGCTCAGTTGGTAGAGCGCCACTCTGCAATCTCTGAGGTCCTGAGTTAATTCCCAGCACTGCAAAAAGGGGAGAAGGACATGGCAGTCCACACCTGAGGCAATCCCGAAATAATCAGCCATTGAAAACCCTATAAGGGTTGCTGTGAGATGGACATGACTTGAGGACACCTAACAACAACATAGTATTATATAGAATTAATATATAGTATTACCTTATTATCATATCTGATATATTGTGGTCCTCACAGTACATGAGGAAACTGAAGTAGAGTGGTTAGGTGACCTGTCCAAGGTCACCTTGTTGTTGTTGTTGTTAGGTGCCATCGAGTCGGTATCCGACTCAGAGCGACCCTTATAGGGTTTTCAATGGCTGAGTGCTTCGGGATTGCCTTGGGAGTGGATTGCCAGGCCCTTCTCCCATTTTTGCGGTGCTGGGAATTGAACTCAGGGCCTCAGAGACTGCAGTGCAGCGCTCTACCAACTGAGCTAAATCCCAGCCCCAAGGTCACCTAGCCACTGAATGAAAGAGATTTGGTTATAGAGCCAAAATCTTTAACCACCAGGCTATGGTGTCACAAACCTGCTTTCAGAGGCTTCCAATTGGAGAATAAGACATGAGAACAGCATTGATAATACAAGGCAGTAAATAGATGACCAAAGAAACTCATGTGCAATTGCTTATTCTGGAGGCTACTCTCCCTATCTGTTGACCTCGGTAAGTATAAAGGAACTTAGTGGCAGGAACAAAGTTTGCTCGGTGTGTACACCTAGCATGGGGCTTTGCTTCACAGTAGGAGTTCATTGAGGATCTATCATGACTACATGACTGAATGAATAGAAAGCACAGCCAGAACATTTAGCAGCAGGTAGTGGAGAAAACTACATCTGTGTTGGTTGAGGATCTGGCTGCTCAGACAAGGGAGAGAACCAGGCGACATGTAGGAAGAGCCTCTGTTTCAGTGCCCAGAGCCTCAGTTTTCTACCTGCTATGGGGGCTTATGGGTTGCTGTGAGGACAAAGGAGGTCAGAGGGTGACTAACAGGTGCCTAGGCAAGATGGGATCTAAACATCTTGAACCCTAAATCCAGTTTCGCCGAACCATCAGCCCAGCTGATGACCTGCTCCCTGGTTTGTAGGTAGATAAGGTAATATTCCCCCAGGTATCTGTCAGCTTGTCGTGCTGTGGGGGCTCGTATATTGCTGTGATGCTGAAAGCTATGCCATGGGTATTTCAGATGCCAGCAGGAACACCCATAGCAGACAGGTTTCAGCTGAGTTTCCAGAAAAAAATAGACTAGAGAGAAGGACCCAGCAGCCCACTCCCAAAACGGCCACTGAAAATTCTATGAATGGCAGAGAAGCACTGTCAAATAGAGTGCCAGAAAATGAGTGCCGCCCCCCCCCCCCCCCCCCCGCTGGAAGGCATTCAAGAAATGACTGGGGAAGTGTTGCCTCCTCAATATAGAGTTGATCTTAGTGATGGGAATGGAGTAAAGCCCCGAGACTTCTTTTTGCTGATATGACACAACTCAAAATGAGAAGAAACATAGTGGTTGCAACATTGGGCTCAAACATAAGGTCATGCGCATGGCAAGGTATTGGGTAGTGTTTCCTTCTGTTGTACATAGGGTTGCTATGAGTCCAACCCAACTTGACTGCACTTAACAAGAAGGTAATACTAGGGAGCATGCCTTGGAAATTCTGGCGTCCCAGGAGCTGGTAAACAGCCTCTTTTGCTAAGCTGGGTGCCTCCTCCTCCTGCTTCCCCCCTCTTCCCTTCTTCCTCCAGGGCCCTGGCTTCCTTGATGGAAGCTGTTCCCGCGCAGGGGCTCGGAGCCCCCTCTCTTTTCCCAAGACTACCAGCGCCTTTTCTTCTGGCACATCTTTGGCTGAGTTCTGTCTTTCCCTAGAATCCTTGCAAGGAAAAGAGACTAATTCCCAGCATCTGGCTGAATTAAAATAATTACATTGCAGCGGCTTTTGCTGTGTCTTTCCAGCTCAGCATTCAGTGGGAGGATCAAAGGAAGAGGGTGGAGTCCGGGAGCCCGAGCAGGGCTTCCTGCCCAAATGAATGCTTTCTGCATAGGCAGACAATCCCTGACTTGATCCCCCGAGCAGAGCGCGTGGGCGGGCGGGCTTGCAAAGGAGCCGTGTGGACTCTGGCTTGTCATCCGCTCACTTCGCTCACTTCGATAGGTGCTAAAGAAGCCTTGCTCATCTAGAATCTAAATGGCAAGGAAGCTCCCACAACTGGAATTTGATGCAAATACTTCTGAGTGCTCCTTGATGTTGACAGAATGAATCTAGGCTCCTGAGGGGACCAATGAGTCACCTGAATTTTATTCTGCTGGGCAGTGTAACTATTTTTGTCATAGTCAATACTGACCAGCATTGGCATAGTTTTTGGCTTACCCAGGCACACATGCATCCCTTTGTTCTTCTTTCTTTTTCTTTTCTTCTTTTTTCCCCTTCCTTCCTTCCTTCCTTTCTTTCTTTCTTTCTTTCTTTCTTTCTTTCTTTCTTTCTTTCTTTCTTTCTTTTACAGTAGTGGGGGATGAACCCAGGGCCTTGCTCTTGCATGCTTTGCAAGTGCTATACCACTGAGCTGCACCCCCAGCCCATTTTTTTACCTTTTATTTTAAGACAAGGTCTCACTAAATTACACAGGCTTCCTTTGGCCTCACGTATCTGTCACTTTTCCATACTCTGGGGGCTTGTGCGTTGCTGTGATATTGAAAGCTATGTTATCGGTATTACACATACCAACAGGGTCACCCATGGTGGACAGGTTTCAGCTGAGCTTCCAGACTAAGACAGACTAGGGAGTGGGACCTGGCATCCCACTCCCGAAACAATTAGCTATTGAAAACTCTATGAATATAGAGAAACACTGTCATATAGTGCCAGAAAATGAGCCACCAAGGTTGGAAGGCACTGAAAAGGTGACTACAGAAGAGTTGCCTCCTCAGAGTCTACCTTAATGACGGAAATGGAGTGAAGCCCCTGGACCTCCATTTGCTGATGTGGCATGAATCAAAATGAGGAGCAACAACTGTACACATCCATTAACAATTGGAATGTGGAAACATATTGGAACCAAAAACATAGTATGAATATAAGAAAATTAGAAATTGTCAAAAGGGAAATGGAGCATATAAACATCGAGCATCAGTGAGCTAAAATGGACTGGCATGGGCCATTTTTGAATCAGATAATCATATAGTCACTATTCTTGGAATGACAAATTAAAGAGAAATAAGGTTGCATTCATCATCAAAAAAGGCGTCTCAAGATCTGTCCTGAAGCACAGTGCTGTCAGTGGTAGAATAATATCCATATGCCTACAAGGAAGGCCAGTTAATATGAATATTATTCAAATGTATGGACACACTACTAAGGCTACAAATGAATATAAGGAAGATTTTTACAGCTTCCGCAATCTGAAATAGATCAAACATGCAATCAGGATGTACTGATAATTACTGGTAACTGTAATGCAAAAGTTGGAAACAAAGAAGGCTTAGTAGTTGGAAAATATAGGCTTGGTGACAGAAACAATGATGGAGATTGCATGATAGAATTTTGTCATACCAATGACTTTTTCATTGCAAATACATTTTTTCACCAACATAAATGGCAACTATACACATGGAATTCACCAGATGGAATGTACAGGAATCAAATTGACTACATTTGTGGAAAGAGACTATAGAAAAGCTCAATATCAAATGTCAAAACAAAACCAGGTGCTGTTTGTGGATCAGACCATTAACTGCTCATATGCAGTTTCAAACTGAAATTGAAGAAAATTAGAATTGTATGACAGCCAAGGTATGACCTTGAGTATATCCCACCTGAGTTCAGAGACCATCTCAAGAACTGATTTGATACATGAGACACTAATGATAGAAGACCAGACCAGTTGTGGCATGGCATCAAAGACATCATTAATGAGGAAAGCAGAAGGTAACTAAAAAGACAAGAAAAAGAGAAAAGGCCAAATTACATGTCAAAAGAGACTCTGAAACTTGCTCTTGAATGTCGAGCAACTAAAGTAAAAGGAAGACATGATGAAGCTAAGGAACTAAACAGAAGATTTCTAAGGGCAGCTAGAGAAGACAAAATCAAATGTTATAATGACATGTGCAAAGAGCAGGAGGCAGAAAACCAAAAGAGAAGAACACTCTGGTTTTCTCATGTTTAAGGAATTGAAAAAATTTAAGCCTCAAGTGGCAATAGTGAAGTATTCTAGTGGGAAGATATTAACGCAGGAAACATCCAAAGATGGAAGGAATATACAGTCATTATACCAAAAAGAATTGGTGGATGACCAACCATTTCAAGAGGTTGCATATGATCAGGAACCAAAGGCACTGAAGGAAGAAGTTGAAGCTGCCTTGAAGGAATTGGCAGGATACAAGGAACTGATGGAATACCAATTGAGATGTTTCAACAAACAGATGCAACACTGGAGGTGCTAACTTGTTTATGCCAAGAGATTTGGAAAATAGCTACCTGGCCAACTGACTGGAAGAGATTCATATTTTTGCCTTTTCCCAAGAAAGAGGACCCAACCAAATGTGGAAACTATTGAATGATAATAATTAGTATCACACACAAACAAAAATTTACTGAAGATCATTCGAGAGTGACTGCTGCAGTATATAGAAAGGAAACTGCTAGAAAATCAAGCTGGATGCAGAGGAGGGCATGGAACCAGGGACATCATTGCTGATATCAGATGGATGTTAGCCAAAAGCAGAGAATACCAGACAGATATCTATCTGTTTTATTGACTATGCAAAGGCATTTGACTCTGTAGATCATAACAAATTATGCATAACATTACGAATAATGGGAATACCAGAGCACTTAATTGTACTCATGAGGAATCTGTACATGGACCAGGGGGCAGTTGTTCGAACAGAACAAGGAAACACTGCTTGACTTAAAGTCAAGAAAGGTATACATCAGGGCTGTATCCTTTCACTGTACCTCTTCAATCTCTATGTTGTTGTGTTGTTGTTAGGTGCCGTTGAGTCGGTATCCAACTCATAGCGACCCTCTGTACAACAGGGGAAACACTATTGTCAGTGCTTCTCTGCTGTTCATAGGGTTTTCAATGGCAGATTGATTTTTGGGAGGGGGTTGTCAGGTTCTTCTCCCAAGCCTACAGCTTCTGGTGTTCCCAGGCGGTCTCCCATCCAGGTACTAACCAGGCCTGACCCTGCTTAGCTTCCGAGATCTGACGGGATCGGATTCCACAGGGCTACGGCTGCAGGCCTTCAATCTCTATAGTGAGCAAATAATCTGAGATACTGTGATTTTTGAAGGAGAATGGAGCACAATGATTAGAAGAAGACTCATTAACAACCGTGTTATGCAGATGACAAAACTCTGCTTGTAGAAAGTGAAGAGGATTTGAAACATTTACTGATGAAGATCAAAGAACACAGCCTTCAGTATGGATTCCATGTCAATATCAATGAAACAAAAATCCTTACAACTGGGTCAGTAACTAACTTCATGATAAATGGAGAAAAGATTGAGGTTGTCCAAGATTTTGCTGTACTTGATTCTACAATCAACACCTGTGGAAGCAGCAGTCATGAAATCAAAAGACACTTTGCAGTGGGAAAAGCTGTTGCAAAAGACCTCTTTAAAGTGTTGAAAAGTAAAGATGTCACATTGAAGATGAAGGTGTGCCTGACTCACGCCATGGTATTTTCAGTTGCATCATATGGTTGTGAAACTGGACATTGAATAAGGGAGACAGGAGAAGAATTGATGCTTTTGAATTATGGTGGTGGACACGAATATTGAATATACCATGGACAAAAGGAACCAACAGATCTGTCCTAGAAGAAGTGCAACCAGAGTTCTACTTGGAAGGGAGGATGGCTAGACTATGTCTTATGTATTTTGGACATGTTGTCAGGAGGGACCAATCCCTGGAGAAGGACATGTTTGGGAGAGTGGTGGGTCAATGAAAAAAAAGGAAAACCCTCGACTAGATGGATTGACACAGTGCCTGCAACAATGGGCTTAAACATAGAAAAGATCATGTGCCTGTCACAGAATCGGGGAGATTTTCTTTCTGTTGTAGAGTCACTGTGAGTTGGAACTGTCTCGACAGCACCTAACAACAATAGCCTCGACTGGCCTCGAACTTGTGATTCTCTTGCCTCTGCCTCCTGAGTCGCTGGGATTATAGGCATGTGCCACTGTGCCTGGCTCTTTCTTTCCTTTCTTTCTCTGACAGGATCTCAATGTGTAGTCCAGGCTGGCCTGGACCTCTTGATCATCCTACCTCAGCCTCCTGAGAGCCGGGATCACAGGCCTGGACCACATCACCTGGCCTTACAATTTTTCTTGATTCTCACCACAGGGATGAGACTGGGGGCTGGGGCTGGGTACATGCTGGTGGCCCTAGTTTATAGACTCAAAGAAGTTAAGTGTCCTGCCTAAGATCACCAGGTCTCTAGCTCACACTGTGGGCCCCTGATCCTCAAGAAGTCTTTCCCTCCCCGCAGAGCCTGCTCCCTTCATGGTGCATGGAGCAGTCATGGCCCTGTGGTCTCTGTAGGGCTCAGAGGTTCTAGAGACTTCCCTGCTGGGATTTGGCACAGAGCCTGTCATACTGCCTGGCCTCCTGGCTAGTTGGGAATAGGAGGAAGGGCCCATATTACCTCACCTTTCACCAGCCAAGGGAGCAGAAGCCTCACACTGCATTCTTCCTGGGGTCTCCCTACCCCTTAGGAATCCTCCACCTGCTCACAAGTTCATTCATTTCAAGTCAGCAAATTTGTTTTCACTCAGTCCCTGCTCTCCCAGAGCTTGAAATTTAGAAATGCCAGCCACCAATCCCAGTAAAGCAGTGACCCTCAGCCCTATCAGATCCATTGCCTCTTTTTATAATGAATATTTCCTAACACTGTATATCCTGAATTAAACCCCATGGAGCTTATATAATAGGCTGATGTAGAAACACAGGTAAGAGAATGAGTTCTGGTTCCTAGCTATAGGTCCAGGCAGATAGGACAGCCTGTGCAAAGGCCCTGGAGATGGGGAGAGAAATGGATAATGGGTCACAGAGGTAAGTCTGTCAGTGGGGATGGTGGGAGGAGGAGCCAGATTGTGTGGAAGCTTGTAGCAAGGAGCTTAGCAGCCTCCTTGTGGGAGACGAACAGGGAGGGAGAAAGAGATGAAAAGGAAGAAGTTGAGTGAAATGGGCGAGGTAGGGAGGGTCCTCTGAGATGTTCAGAAAAGATGTGTGTTGTGGCTAGGACAGACATAAGCATCCAGCATGATGAATAGCTGGCATTCACACAGCACCTCTCTAAAGCCTAGTGTTTAATTTTTTAGCCTTAGAAATAAGTTCTGTGGTTAAACAAAGGAAATAAAACAAAACCATTTCCTCTAATGCTAAAGAAATAACAGGCTGGGGTTTCACTCAATTGGTAGGATGCTGCTTTATGCTCTCTGAGGCCCTTGTTCAATCCCCAGCACTGCAAAAACTGGGAGAAGAATGTGGCAACCCACTCTCAAAGCAATCCTGAAACAATCAGCCATTGAAAACCCTATGAGGGTCGTTATGAGCCGGACCACTCGATGGGACCCAACGACAACAAAGAAATAACATGTTTATTCTGGACAAGTTAAAAATTACAGAAAAAATATAAAGAATAGAAAAATCACCCAGAGAGAAATCATTATTGACATTTTGGTGTGTCTCCTCCAAGACTTTTTTCCTGGGTATACATGTATAAATTTTTTTCTTTTAATTGATACAATATGATATCTAGTTTCATAGCCTGCATTTTCCTATGTAATTAGGAACTCTCAGAAAACACGTATTTAGCCGGGAATGGTGGCACCCACCTATAATCACAGCGACTCGGAAGGCTAGGAGGATCGCAAGTTCAAGACCAGAGGCAGTCTGCGTAATTTAGCAAGACACTGACTCAAAATAAAAAATAAAAAAGGGGGCTGAGGGTGCAGCCCAATGGTAGAGAACTTGCAAAATAGTCATGAGGCCCTGGGTTCAGGCCCCTTTGACTGCAAAAAAAGAAAGAGGAAAAAGAAAAAAGAAACTTTAACTACTGCATATTATCCTTCCATTATATGGATGGACCATCATTTATTGAATCTGGCTTCTTATAGGAAGCAATATAAACAACAGTGCAGTGAACATCCTCTTTATTAATTGTTCTGTTTTCCTTTTGAGCTTCAGTGGGTGGACATAGCTGGTTTAGGTCAGGATCCCAGGCACACAGCCTCAGTGAGTGGGAGAGAAAATGGTCAGCATGGGATCTACAGCCTCTGAATGACCCAATCAACAGATGCCAGCTGATTGGATTGTTTGGGAAGCTAAGAAAGAAAACGCAGCTGGACCTCAGCATGGAGTAAAGACAGGACAGCCGCAGTCAGCTGTGTTTGAGTAAATGCTGACAGACTCGGGTTGCTACAGTCTTGTTCCAGTGACCCTCAGGCTCTTGTTCCCAAGGCCCCCACTCATCAAGTCACCCCAGTTCCAGGTCCTGTCACCTCCTGCTGGGGTGAAGAATTCAGACTTGTGGCAAAGGATCCCTTTCGTTTTTAATTGATGTCTGTCCCCCCACCCCCCGACGGCTAAATCAGACTGTTTACTAATTCTAGGAAATTTGGAAAGTCCAACAAATAAAGAGAAGACAATAAATGTTATGATAGTCCTACTGTTTGAATGTGTCTCTCAGGGTATTGCATGTGAGTAGTAGGGTAAGGTGATTAAGAACTTGGGCTCGGCGGGAGAGTAGTGGTGCACATCTGTGATTCCAGCCACTCAGGAGGCAGAGGCAGGAGGATCACAGGTTTGAGGCCAGAGGCAGCCTACATAACTTAGTGAGACCCTGTGTCTGAAGATAAAAAAAATAAAAATGGGGCTGAGGGTACAGCTCAGTGGTAGAGTACTTGCAAAGTATGTATGAGGCTACCGTACTGGAAAAAAAAAAAAGAATTTTGGCTCTGGAGCCAGACCAAATGCCATTGCTTACCAGCTGTGTAACCCAGGGCAAATTACTTGACTTCTTTATGGCTTTGTTGCTTCATCTGTAAAATGCCTTTATTGAATGTCTTCATTTTATTTATCATGGATTTTTGCGTTGATTTCTGTTGTTTTAAATATCGTGTTAAGATATATTTTGATTATTGAGATTTGGGGTGCCCCTTAAGTTCTCTGTTCACCAATGTGCTTACTTGGAACCTGGGGGCTGCTGCAAGACCATGCCAGTGCAGCCTCCTTTTCTCCCCTCCCAGGTGCTGCTACCTTGTCCCCACCTTCAGTCGACCTGCCACCTCTGGCCTGCCGTCTGGCCTCCACAGCCCTCTCTGGGGTAGGGAAGGTGAAGGAGCTAGGGATGGCAGGCCATGCGCTTGCACTTGCTGCTCAGGAGAAAGGCTGTTTGCTGTAATCTCCCCAGCAGCTCAATTAGCATGCAGAGAGATGCAAATGGAAGCAATCCTGCTGTTTGAGAAGAACTTCATATGTTTTTTAAAAAGATAGGGTGAAAGGCAGAGATTGCAGGAAATTATGTATTGCAGGAGCAGTTTTATCTTCCCTGTGGCTGATGCCTGCACTACGTGGTGTGGGAAAACCAGCTCCAGCAATCAGAGAGCCCCTCTCAGAGACCGAGACTGGTGAACCCATGCCAAACTTTGGGCCATGCCCAGGGTCTGCTCTGTTACCTGCTGTCGCCATCCAGCTCTGTGCCACCTGCCCTGGGCTCTTCTTGGGTTCAGTGTGTCAAGCATTTGATCCACGCACTAACTCACATTTATGGGGAGCAGGGGAAGCCTTGGGCTGGGGTCGCTCATGGGCACCTAACAATAGGAGAAGCCTTGTCCCTATGACTGTTGCTGTGACCCCAGGCCACCTTCAAAAGCTAGGGGTGTGTCTCAGGAGTCCAGTGCTTGCCTCAACATGCTCAAGGCCCTGGGTTCCACCCCAACACCACAAAAAGAAATAAAAGAAGATAAGCCCAGGCCACAGACACTGGCACAATCCTTTTCTTGGGGTCTTTCCTGTGGGGTAGGTGGCCACTAGGTGGGACATTTAGCTGGGTTGCAGACAGCCTAGAAATCCATGTGAAGGTCTGCCTTGTCCCTCATGGGTCCTTCAATGGTGCAACAATTATAATTGGCTTTGGATGAATGTCCCTGGGTCTAGATTATTGGGGAACAGATCAGGCTGATCCTCCAGCAGCTCCTTGATTATCTACTATTGGCAGGGAGTGAGGTGTCACGCTGGCAGATTTTTCCAGTTAACTGAATTTCAGATCCAATCTTTTTTCTTCTTTAATTTTCCCTAGTTTGCACAGAGGCCCTTCCAAACGGATTTCACACTTCTTTGGCTTCTCCAATGGAGGTTACCGAACATAATTAAACTTACCTTGATGATTTGAGATCATCACTGAGATGAATAGGGCAGCTGTGCATCTTTGGAGCCAGACTGGTTCTCATCACAGCTCCTCAACCTTGCCGTGTGGCTTCAAGCAAGGGTGTTAACCTCTCTGTGACTCAGTTTTCTCACCTTAAAATAAGAATAACAACAGTACCTGCCTCCTAAGGTTATTGACAAGGTTAAATGAAGTATAGATATAAAAACGCTGTCTGGCACATATTAGCTAGAACCTGTTTTTATAGAAGGCAGCTGATTATTGGCAATTTCATGTGGTTCAACCCAGTAGTCTGTGGCACTGTGCAAGTCCTAGCCCCAGTTGTGGTGGTGGTGGTGGTGGTTTGGTGCTGGGGGTGGAACCCAGGGCCTTGCACACATGAGGCAAGCTCTCTGCCACTGAGCTACACCGAAGCCCTTGCCCCCATTCTTATAGCTGCCCTATGCTAGGCACTGTGGCCTGGAACTTGACATATGCCATCTCCTTGTGTCTTCCCAACAGACTCATGAGGGGGCATTATGATCTCATTTACCACGCCCTAGGGGACATAGTTGCTCGTCCCAGGCTATTATTTGTTGTTAGGTGCTGCCCAGTCCAGTCTGACTCATAGCCACCCCAGGGTTTTCGATGGCAAATTGTTTCAGGATTGCTTCAGGAGTGGATTGTCACATCCTTCTCCCATTTTTGCAGTGTGGAGGATGGAACCCAGGATCTCAGAGAGTACAAAGCAGCACTCTACCAACTGAGCTAAACCCTAGCCCCACCCAAGGCAGAGGTGGTGGCAAAGCAGGCAGCAAAACTGGGGGCTGACCAGGTGGCCCTTGGCTCTGTAGAGCCTGTCTCACTCAGGTGCTGCATTTGGACACTGACTGGTCCCAGGAGTTGTGGTCTCTCAGGATCTTCCATTTAGTCTTGATCTAAGGTTTTTACCCACTTCTTGGGCTTGCAAGGCCCTCAGGGATTCTCCTAACAGCAACAATAAGAGCTTTTCCTCTTGGATTCTGGTGTATCCACTTGGTTGTTTCCAGTGTATGTGTGTTTTCTGGTCAACCAGTGCAGGCTGAGCATGTCCTATGTAGCTCCCTTTGTTCATGCAGGTGAGAATGTCACCCAGGTGATATCCAGCTGTGTGACAGGTCACTATCACAATTAAACCAGGTCCCAATTAAACCAGGAGTCTGGAGAGGACCCCAGGTTTCTAGACTGTCCTTTGAGTGCCAGTCCTCCCCTCAAAATATGACTATTTAGTGTCCCTCAGTTACTGGCCTGCTCCACTTCTCTCCATGTGACATTGACCCTGAATCCTAAACTTCCCCGCTTAAAAGAACTGGAGTGGTCATCCTGTCCAGTAGGGCACTTCACAGATGAGGAAAGTGAGGCTCAGAGAGCTTGAGTGACTTGTTCCAGGTCATGCAGCGCTAGGACTGGGCCTTAAAAGTCTGAGCTGCTCACTGGGGCTGTCTCCATCACTCCCTGAGCAGACTGGTGCTCTTTCCACTGTGGATGCCTTTGTGGAAAGGGCCCAGGCCCAGCTTCATGGGCGTTGAACCTATGTGGTCACACAGCCACCTGCACTTGGCTTAATGCTCTGCTGCCTCCGTCTTGTAATTTCTTAATTCTTTTTGAATAAAGGCTCCCCACTCCCCCTGTGCGCTGGGCCCCATGGTTCATGTGGCCAGCTCTGGGAGGAGCCCACCAGGTCCCAGGCCTCCCTCCTGTCTAGGCCATGGTATGCGGCTCCCTCCCCACAGCGTGGTGTGGGGTTAGAACTTTCTCCTGGGGAGTGTGGCCCTGATGCCTGAGAAGCCTAGGGAAGTTTCTGGGTGGGTAGGAGTGAAAACAAACAAACAAACAAACAAGCAAACAAACAAAAACCTTAGGTCTGGCTGCATGGGTTACTCCGCATGCTTTGGGTGTATGGATAACCTCAAAAAGCCTCTGCTTCCTCCTCTGTCAAATGGGCAAACGGGAGCCTGGCATCCCAGAAGAGCTCTATAAGCTGCCTCTCTCTCAGTCCAGCCTGAAGTCCTGGCTTTCTCTAGAGGTCCCAGGGTCCTACAGCCCAGAGGGCCTTGGAAACCCCCAATGTAGCCACCCTCAGTTGGGCAAGGCGAGGAGGAGGGGCCTCCTGCCCACTCCGCCTGTCCTTGGAGGCTGCTGACTCTGCTGTCTAGGGACCCCCTGCACTCTCCCTGCCTGCACAAGACCAAGGCCACAGAAATGAGCTGATTCTACAGGGGATGGGAACGCTCCTCTGCTGGGATGATGTCCTTTGCTCTCCCTCGGGGGAGCGGGGGGGGGGGGGGGGCTGCAGGAAGGGGCCTGACTCGGGTCTGTGCATCTTTGAACTTCTGCTCTACCCAGTTAGTCACACCCACCTTCTCCAGCCCCTAGCTTCCTTGCTCCTCTTCCTTCTTTGTCTAAAGTGACAAAGCACTGTGTTGAGGGCTAAAGATGACAAAGAGTTTCACAGCAGGCATCTAATAAATGTTCCTTGAGTGAGTGAGGGAGGGAGACCAATGGAGGAAGCCCTGTGTTCCAAGCCATCCTTCCTGTCCTAGTGGGAAGGCCTGTAGGGGGTGGAGTTGGGGGCAGGGCAGAGCTGAACACACCCTGAGGGGTGGGGAGCAGGGTTATAATAATGATCACACACATCCACAGAGTGCTTGCTGTGTGCCAGAGGCTCTTCTCCATACTGTGCTCCTAACTCATTTTATCCTCACAAGCCTGTGAGGTAGGTACTGCCATTACCGTTGTTTTACAGGCAAGGCCACTGAGCACAGAGTGGGTGAGTAACTTGTTCTAGGTCACAGAGCAGGCAGCTGGGCCTCAGCCACCGTACTCCTAAACCATTATTCCACTGTACCCACCGAGCAACCTCTAGACTGTGCCCTTCCCCCTCAAGGAGGTTCACCTGCATCTCTGTCACCATTTGGTCTTCACTGGGCTGCAGGTTACTCATCTCAAGACACCACCTTTCCTAGAGGAAAGATCGGTGTATGGGGGGCCAGGGGAGCAGGCCAGGCCCTGGGGCTGCAGGACAGGGACCGAGCTCCAGCATGGGGTCTGGCGAGTTTTCCTGACTTCTCCTGCCTCACAGCTCTGTCCTCCCTTCCTCCCTTCTCCAGGATGTGGCCACGATGCAGTTCTGTGCTAACAAGCTGGACAAGAAAGATTTCTTCGGGAAATCCGACCCCTTTTTGGTGTTCTACAGGAGTAATGAAGATGGAACGTGAGTGCCCCCACCCATAGCCAGCGCTTCCTCCCGCTTGGAGCAGGGATGGGCAGGGAGGGATCTTCTGCACCCCGTCCCCTGCCCTGGGGCCACCCCTCCAGCAGATGGGCCCAGAGAGGGGAGCTGGAGATGCCATTCAGAGGGTCTCAGCCGCTGTCGGCCCTGGGTATGCCATGGAAGAGTCGATAAAACAAGGACTGGGGCCAAAGTCAGGAATGAGGGCCCCAGTCAATCCTGCGCAAGACCCCTTGGACAGCCTGCTCAGTGTCCTATACAAACAGCCCCTGTCCCCAAGCCAGTTGCCTTTACCCATAACCCTCTGACACCCCATTAGGTCTCCCTGCTCTGTAAAGAAAAGTTGCACCCTTCCTCAGCCTGGGCCACTCCACCATGGGCTCATAAGAACCCCAGAGTCTAAAGCCTCTATCGCCTCCTCTCCTTTCCTCTTCCCCAGCTCCACGCCACCACAGTCTGAGGAGGACACACACAGTACATTGGCAGATGTAGGTTGGCAGTGTGTGTGGAGACAGATTCTGGGATGAGGATCTGGGGACTTAGTTTCCCCCGCCCCCCAGGCAAGGTGCTATGGGACCCCAGGCAAATTAGGCCCCCTCTCTGGGCCTGTTTTCTCATCCATAAAATGAACCCATTGGATTAGGTGGTCTCCATGGTCTCTTTAAGCAGCACAGTTTTGGGAATGCAGCAGGAGGAGCAAGTAATGAAGCGAGGGAGGTTAACTGGAGAAACGGCTTGGGAGCTTTGGATGTATAAGAAGAAAATGAGAGCTGGGCGCAGTGGCGCACCCCTGCAATCCCAGCGACTCAGGAGGCAGAGGCAGGAGGATTGAAAGTTCGAGACCAGAGGCAGTCTGTGTAGTTTAGCGAGACCCTGTCTCAAAAAGGAAAGAAATGGGTTGGGAGTGCAGCTCAGTGGTCCAGCACTTGCAAAGCATGCAAGCG
>VMDO01005293.1:49144-113667 GCA_007922755.1 Pedetes capensis
GTGTGTGTGTGTGTGTGTGTGTGTGTGTGTGTGTGTGTGTGTGTGTGTGTGTGTGTGTGGTGCGGCAGGGAGGAGGTGTGTTTCAGTTCAAGAGAGAACTGATTTTTAAACCTGGACTACAAAGCGGGGAATTAGGTGCGATCATTTCCATGACAAAAGAATTCTTGTCTCACCAAAGGACTCCCGGCAGATTTCTTTAAATAACTCCTGTTGACTCCAGCTCGACTTGCAGTGGGGGAGGAAGAAGAAAAGGCCCGGGTGCTGCCGTGGGTGTCCACACCCCTCCGAGCTGGGTGGCCCGGGGCGAGGGCGAGGAGGGGGACTTGCCTGCAGAACTGCTGAGGGTGTTTGCAAATGACGCTCTGCAGAGGCCGTGGGGTGGGTGGGGAGGGAGAGGCTCGTGACTGACAGTGAGCAGGTGGGAGGCACTGGGAATGGGGTGGGCAGGAGGCTGGAGCGGGCCGGGCACCAGGACAGCCTGGACCCCGGGGGACCAAAGTCACATCCCCTCCTGGGGGTGGAGTCCAGTGCATTGGAAATGGCAAAGAGGCTGGTCTGATGGGCCAGGCCAGGGGAGTTTATTTGGGGGCGAGTTTCACCTAAATGTGGCTGTGGTCTCAGAGAGGGGTTGGGGGGGGCACTGATCCCCTCTAGGGACTCCTCAGAGGCCCCGGAGAAACTGACCAGGGACTGCCCAGAGGCTGGCCACTGTGCAGGCTGCAGCAGGGCAGAGGTTGAGCCAGGGAGGACAGGGGGTCACCAGGGTATGACAGAAGAGGAGAGGGCTTGGGGAGATGCTCCCAGTTAGGAGGAAAGTCTTCCAGGGGACCCCTGGGAGTGAAGTGTCTCCGCAGTGCGGAGGAGTGACAAGGACAGGAAGTGTCTTGAAACCTGCCCACCGAGTCCCTGGAACTGGGCCCACCTGGTTTGATTGGTGGTTGAGACTCCTGCAGTCAGGAGGGGACGGGAACAACATTGGCCAGGTGGCCTGATGGGCCCCGGCCTGGCACTACCAGTTACAGCTGAGTAAATATAGATAACCCAACAGAACCTTCTAGAATGCTGGAAATATTCTGTCTCCCTGCAAAGAGTGGCCACCACTACCCACATGTGGCTACCGAGCACTGAAAATGCTAATGTGATGGAGGAACTGCGTTGTTTTGTTTAATTTTATTTTAATTAATTTAAACTTAGCCGCGTGTGGCTGGTGGCTGCCGTTTTGGGCCGCACAGCTACCACCTCCCTGCCAATTGGTTTCTTTGTAGGTTCAGTGGGGATGATCATCACGCCTCCCTCTCAGGGTCCTCTGAGGATGGCATGAGCTAGTTTGTGTAGTCAGAATAGGGCCTGGCAGGATTAGCAACTGTTCTTATCCTAATTTTACAATAAGAAGGAAGCCCAGAGAAGGAAAGACACTTGCCCAAGGATGCACAGCTGGCAAATAGTAACCCTAGGACTGTGACACACGTCTGTCTGACTGCTGGGCAACATTTGAACTGGGTAATGAATTGAGTGGTGAGATGACCACAGGGAACCCTTCCCCACAAGAGCCTGTTTCCCACCTCGGGTGCCGCATGGACATCAAGAGGCCCGTGGATTTGGTGGTGGGGGAAGGGTGGGGGAAGTTTAAAGAAGGTGGCTTCAGGCAGGAGTCTGAGGCAGAGACCAGACTGCACAGGGCCCAGGAGGGAACGAGAAGGGAAGATGTTGAAGATGTGGTCAAGACATTTGGCTGTCAAGGGCAGGGAGAGACTAGTCAGGGCTCAAGGGATGGGGAGGTTGTGCGCCCATCCAGGTCTGTGGAGCCCAGTGCGGCTTCTGCACGGCATGGCCCCCCCTCCCTCCCGCCACCTCCCCGTGGCTGTTACTTGTCACCCTCCACCCCATCCCCAACCTGTCCTGCCTACTTGCCCCAGTCAAGGCAGCTGCCCCTCTGCCCTGCCCTGCGCTTGGCTCACCTCCTGCTCTAGGGGTGCGGGGAGGTCTCCCTCGTGGATCTCACACTCCATTGGGTGGGTGAGAAGGAGCAGAGAAGAGAAACACTCAGCCACCGTGACAGGAATGACATTTTGACTTGAAAATTGCCAGAGAAGAAATGGCACAGGCTGTGTGGGCATGGGCGGGGCCTGGCACTTCCCCAGAGAACTTTCCATGCTCCGATGTCACAGGGGCAGCTGCTGGGAAGCTCTGCTCCCATCCCCGTGGCCGGCCAGCCAGGCATGGGCATGCCGTGGAAGTAGGCAGGACTCTGGGTTGGGGCCCAGCTGGGGCAAGGCAACCTGCACTTTAGTTTGCAAAACAGGTTTCTGGATTCAGACTGGAGAAGCTCAAGGGATCTTATGGATCGTCCGAGTTGGGGGCTTTAATTTTGTTGGGCGGGGATGCCAGTGGTGACTGAAGAGGTTTAGTTATTCACTGATTCCTTTTTATAAGATGAAGATGATGATGATGATGATGATGATTTTCAGTATTGGGAGACTGAACCCAGGGCCTTGTACATACTTTCCAAGTGTACTACCACTGATTTGCACCCCAAACCCTTGTTTCTAAAAATTTTTTATCCTAAGACAAGATCTCAACAAGTTATCCAGGCTGCCTCTGGCCTTGACCTTTGCCATCCTCCTGCCTCCACCGCCTGAGATGCCAGAATTATAAGCATGCACCACCATGCCTGACCTGTAAGAAAATTATTGAATACCTGCTAAATGGCAAGCATTATTCTAGGCACTAGGGATTCACCTGTGATCAAAAAAAGGGGAGAAAACTCCCTGTTTGTATGGAGCTTACATTTTAGTGGTGGATCATAATAATAAGACAAAATAAATAAGGAAAGAATAGATCATGTCAAAATGTCAAAGGTTGACAAAGTGAGCTGGGAGGGAAAAGCACAGGAGACTAAGGGATATCAGAGTCGGGGGTGGGGGTTGTAAATTTTAGGCATGGCAGTCCGGCAAGGTTCCACAGAGGTGACATCTGATCTGAAAGTCATGAGAGGGTGCACTGGAAGGATGGAAGTGAGGAAAGAATGTTCCAGAGATGGGCAATGGCAGGCACACAAACCTGGATGCCCAGTCCACCTACAACTTTAGGGGTCCCTAGGCGGACTTTCCCTGAGTCTCAGTGGAGGGTCTTGGACAGAGGTCAGCTCCCGGGCTTCCAAGTGAGGAACTAGAGGCCCCGAGGCAGAAGGGACTGGTCCAGGTCACCCAGTGAGCTGGTCATAGCAGGGCTAGAACCCAGATCCCTCATACTCACCCCAGGACTTGTCCCTCCAGTGGGGTCCCCCACCGGGTGCTGGAACTTCTCTGGGTGCATCGGGGCTTCAGTCTGGCTGCTGCTGGCTCCTGGCAACTCCTCCCCTGTGGAAGCCCGAGCTTCTTGTGTGTGGTTGACCACCAGCCCCTCTGTCCGTTGGATTGTGCCTCCCCAGGCCTCCAGCCTGACAGCCTTCCCTCTCTCCTTCACCAGGTTCACCATCTGCCACAAGACCGAGGTCATGAAGAACACGCTCAACCCTGTCTGGCAAACCTTCTCCATCCCCGTGAGAGCCCTCTGCAACGGCGACTATGACCGGTGAATGAGCAAACAGCCCTGTCCTTTCCCTCCGCTCCAGGGCCCCCTCCAAGCACCAGGAAGAGGGCTCCCCCTTCCTGTCCAGTCACTGGGAGTGTTCTGCACAGAGTAGGACCCGGGGAGTCTCCCTGCCCCCTCCTCACTGGAGGCATGGCTGCCTCGCTAGTCTCCACAGTGCCCTCCCACCGGCATGCCTGGGGTGGGAACGTCCCAAAGGTGGGAGGATGAGGGTTCCTGGGATCCCAGGGGAACCCCGATGGGTGTCTGGGGAGGGGCAGGTGGTGGCAGGATAAAGGGTCATGAGACCAGATGCAGGCAGAGGCTGCCACCCCACTGGGCTTGTTCCTGGCAGGTGACTGGAGTCAGGAGCCCAGGTATACTCCCTGCCAGCCTCGGGACCATTAATACCGGCTGAGGCTGGAGAGCAAGAGCCTGGGAGGTGTTTTGATTGCCCAGGGCCAGCTGGTATTGCTTGTTAACAATCATAAGCGTCATCATCCTTGAGTGTCGGTGCCAGATGCCTGGTTTCTAACTCTGGCCAAAAGGCACCGTCCAACTGGGCAAGCTCTGATCCACCTGGCCCTCAGTTTCTGTACTTGAAAAATGGGTATTAAAACATCTGCCTGCCTCCCAGCCATGCTTCAAAGCTCCCGCCACACACAACCTACACAAGGAGGCTCTGAGACACATAAAACACCAAATTTAGCATTTTGTTCAGGAACTTATTGAGACCCTACCATGTGCTGCCAGATGCCAGGGAATCAGCAGGGAGCAAACACGTGATCCCCACCCTCCGCCCAGCCTCATGGACTGGAAGTGCTAGTGGAGGGCAGACATTAATCCAGGACTCATGCAGAGAAACAGTGCTGCCATTGCAGTAGGTGCTGGGGGGCGTGTCAGATGGGGGCCGTAAGGACACATTGGCCTGTGTGAAGTCAGAAGAACTCTCTGATTTCCTGCTGGTGGCTGCAATCAGGTGGGCCGCTGGCCAGGGCTACTGGGCAGGGTTGGCACAGCAGCTGTGAGGAAGCTGGGCTCTGCTGGCCGCCCCTACAGGAGCCCCGGGGCATCAGAACAGACCCCCTGGAGATGCCGTGGGACACAGCTACAAGAGGCCACTGAGCATGTGAGGGGGGCATGGGGAGTGGGTGGATGACCGTCAAGGACCCGCTTCCCTCCCAGGAATCCCTCCGGCTGCTCATCTGAGCCATGATGTGCCTCATTTTCTGCCTTGTGGCTGGGTCAGAAAAGCTGTAGTCTGTGTCCCGGGTGGTCACAGAGCCCCTCTTCTGTGTCCAGCATGGTGCCTCTCACTGTGTGGCGTTAAGGGCAGGTAGCTGCATCTCCATCTTCAGGGAGCTTCTGGTCCCTGACCACCGGGAACTCAGATGTGCATGTGTATTTTATTATTATAATTATTATTATAATTATAATAATAATTATTATTATTGGGCTGGGATTTAGCTCAGTGGGTAGAGCGCTGCGCTGCAGTCTCTGAGGTCCCGAGTTTAATTCCCAGCACCGCAAAAATGGGAGAAGGACCTGGCAATCCACTCCCAAGGCAATCCCAAAACAGCCAGCCATTGAAAACCCTATGAGGGTCGCTATGAGTCGGATACCGACTCGACGGCACCTAACAACAACAACAACAACAACAACAACTATTATTATTATTATTATTATTATTATTATTATTATTATTTTGTGGCACTGGGGAGTTGAACCCAGGGCCTCATGCTTGATTTTGTAAGCGTTCTACTACTGAGCCGCCGCCCCAGCCCCTTTTTATGTTTTTATTTTGAGTCAGGGTCTTGCTAAGTTACACAGGCTGCCTCTAGCCTCAAACTTGTGATCCTCCTGCCTCTGCCTCCCAAGTCCCTGGATTACAGGCATGTGCCACCACACCCAGCTGTGCATGTGTATTTTAAATAGCTAAGCAATTGTGCTAAATGCGGCTGGGGGTAAAAATGGGCCCCCTAGTCACACAAGCCCCTGCCTGGTACATATCTGGCTGGGTTCTGGACTTCTGTAGTGGGCAAGGGGACACAAGGACAGTAGGGTCTAAAGGAAGCTTGGGGACAGATGGAAAGTGGGGTGAGGGCATTGTGGGAGAAGGGGCATGGGGAAGATGGTGGGATGGAAAGGCAGGGAGAGGAAATCCAAGGCAGAGTTTGGGAAGGCAGACAGTTCCAGCCTCATGGGAACTGGAGATCCCTGGTTCAACCACCCTGAGGTGGTTGGAGGTACAGTTCACCCCACAACCCTACATCTCTAGGGAGGGGCTCCCAGGGCCTCAGAACCCAGCCTTGCCGGGGACAGGAGAGAGGCAGTGAGGCTGAGACCTGGCCTCACCATTGGGCCATGGGAGGAGGTGATGCTTGGTGGAAGAGGTGCCGGCTGGTTCAGGAGGGGAGCCTAGGCAGGCTCCTGGTCCCCACCCCAGCCTCCTCTCCCTCCAGGGGGACTAGCCAGCTGCTCATTCTCTCCATGGCTGCGGTATGACTGATAGTGGTGTTCATCTAAAGTGCCAGCTGTGGCTGGCTGGCTCCCACCCCATCCTAGTGAAGCCCCTGTCTCCAGCAGACACTAAGGAGGCACTGCTTTGGGAGGCCCACTGGGGCAGGAGAGGGAGACCTCGTGTAGGAAAATGAGGCCACTGTTCCTTGCCTTCTCTGGTGCCTCTGGGTTTAACCCAGCGACATATCTTCCAAGCCAGCCAGGAACCAGGTGCTCCATTGGTTGCTTTGGGGGACAGTTGAGCTCTTAGACCTAAGCTGCCCTCCTAAGTTGCTCCCAGGTTTGGGGCGGGGAGGGGGAAGATAGGCAGGCCATAATAACAGCAAAGAGCCTGGGGCAGTGGCTCATACCTGTAATCCCAGCGACTTGGGAGGCTGAGGCAGGAAGATTGCAAGTTTGAGGCCAGAGGCAGGCTGTGTAATTTAACAATACTCTGTCTCAAAAAGTAAAAAATGGGATGGGGGTACCTCAGTGGTAAAGCACCTGCAAAAGCATGTGTGAGGCCTTGGGTTCAACTCCACACTACAATAATAATAATAACAATAACAACAGCAGCAGTAGCAAAGGCTCTGGTGGCATTTAACCTTGGGCAGGGCCTGCTCTAAGCATGTCTGTATAGAAGCTGAGTTCCTCTTCCCAGGACCAGCACCACCTTGGGAGGAACCACCAGTTCAACCAGGCTTCACGGGTGAGGACCTGAAGCCTGGCGAGGTCGTGTGACTTGCCCACCGTCTTGCTGCCTGCTGAATGTGGAGCTGTATGCAGGCAGGCTGGCTCTGGAATCTGTGTTCCTAACCCCTGTGCTTCAGTGCCAGATAGCCAAGATGTGGTGTGATGGGGCAGTGATTAGATGTCTGGACAAGGCTTGCTAGAGGGGAGGGGCAGGTCTGCTTTGCAACTGGAGGAGAGGAAGCCGCTGAAAGGTAGTTTTAATCCTTAAAATATTAAAGGTCCTCTTGGAGCTGGGTGTGGTAGCTCACATCTATAATCCCAGTGACTCCGGAGGCAGAGGCAGGAGGACAGCAAGTTTGAGGCCAGGGGTAGCTTGCATAACTTAGTGAGACCCTGACTCAAAATAAAAAGTAAAAGAAAAAAATAGGGGGGTTGTAGCTCAATGGTAGAGCACTTGCAAAGCGTGAGAGGGACTCTGGGTTCAACCCCTAGTAATGCAAAAAAATAAATAAAAATAACAATAATAAAATAAGGTCCTCTTAGTCCAAATGATTCAGAGAGGAGGTGAGAGGAGAACCATAGGAAGGTCTCAAAAGAATTTCATAGCTGCCTAACTGTGGGAGTGAAAGATCCAGACAAAATCGTTTGGCACTCAGCAGACAAGAGAAGGGGATCTCATGGACAGGGGGCAAGTGTGACGGGAGCCCGGCTCTTACTGACACAGATTTTCATGATGCAGTTTTTTTTCATGGTCTATGCCCAACCCACCTGCAAAGAATTATCCTGCCTAAATTATGAAAGTTGTGTTTGTGGTTCAGAAATGAGCTGCTGCTGTGGAGAGAGAGATGAGGAGAATGTGGTTTTAGCACCATGGAGAGTGGGTGAGTGGCTGCTGGGGGGGGGGGCAGGCACAGCTCAAAGGGGAGGGGACAGAGGCTTGGGGGTCCCCAGATTGGGCCAGCAGAGATCAGATGCCCAAGGCCTCGTTGGGGAGGCCATAGGCCCAGATCAAGAAAGAAGAGATGGTGCAAGAGGTGGAAGGGGACCTGGCGTGGGTGGCTGCTTGCCAGGGAGCTGAGCGAGAGAATGCACTGGAAGGATTTGCTCCTGTCCTGAGACAGAGGGCCAGGAGAGGGGCCCAGGGCTCTGCTGAGAAATGGCAGTTTCCTTGGAATGATGAGGACAGAAAACAGTTAACGTTATTAAAATTGCTGAGTAATTAGGACACAGGCCAACGTATTCCATTGTTACGGGGCGTTGAGCTGAGTCCAACTCATGGGGACCCTCATAGGGTTTTCAGTGGCTGATTGTTTCAGGATTCTTTCAGGAGTGGGTTTCCGGGTCTGTCTCCCATTTTTACAGCGCTGGGAATTGAACCCAGGGCCTCAGAAAGTGTGGATCAGCGCTCTATTAGCTGAGCTAAGCCCCAGCCCACGTGTGTCCCAGTTGGCTTAAATGCCTTTTCTTACTTCATGAATAACCTTCAAGGGTGGGTCTCACTCATGGTGTGCCCATTTCACAGATGGAGAAATGGAGGATTGGAGCTTTTGTAAGTGGCCAGAGCAAGAGGGTGAATTTTCCTTCTGCAGAAGTGGCCTCCTGGGCTGGGTCCCCCTGCCTGGCCATGTCTCCTGTCCACACAGGTCAAACTTGAGTGACCCAGCTGAGCAGAACTTCGCCTGAACAGATGGAGGGCTCAGCCCTTCCAGCAGTCTGGGGGAGGAGAGGGATTGGTGACAAGGAGCACTTTCCTTGCCTTCCCAGAATTTGTCCTTCCCTGTTTATGGATGTCCTGTGACTTGAGGATTTGCCCCCGTTAAACCAGATCCTTCCTGGCAGGGCTGCTGTCACTGGCTGCTGCCTTTATGTTGGGTGGGTAGATTATAAGAGTGCCTGCTAAGGGTGCAGAGTCCTTGCCTGGAGCTGGGGCTCTAACATCACCACACCTTCTTGCTTCATTCCATCTGTCCCCCTGAATGATCTAGATGCTTCTCCTGTGGTCTCACCTCACGCTGAACCCCAGGAGGAGCCAGGCATGGTACCAGGCGCTTCACAGCGTGAACTCGACGAGGGGTGCCTTAGCATTTCAGGTTTGCACAGGCAGAAGCTGAGGCTCAGAGTAGGGGGACAGTGAATATGGTGCAGCCCAGGGCGAGCTGGCAGGCTGGGAACCCATGGTGCCATCTCACATCCTGCCCTAAGGGAGGCCCTGGTGGCTTCCTCCTCGATAAGGCCTCTTGGAGTGTTGGACTGACTTGGTCAGGTTATGGTGAACCCTCTGGGCCCTGTCAGCCCAGGGACTCATGAGCATCAGAGAACATCCTTTCTCCTCACCCTGGAGAGATTTGTTAGGAGAACCTTGCAGTTCTGGGCTTGGACGTGACTACAGGTAGAAAGGGTCGGCGCCCAGGGAGGGGACCAGGCTCCCACACATTCCAGCTCTGGGTGTCCAGAAGCCCAGGATACGGCCTCCTGCCCTCAATGCTGACCACGTGGACAGTTCAGGGAAAGCCACCTATTCCAGGCCTCTTTTTGTGTTTTGTGGAACAAGGGTATTGTCACGGGCATGGCTCATTTCTCAAAGTTGTTAGGAGATCTTGGCCAGCTGGCAAATATTTCTGGAGCATCTCATCTATGCTAGGCACTGTTCTAGAACCCGAGGATACGGGGGTGGGGGGAGAAGAAGAAAAAGAACAAACAAACAAACAGCAACCCATGGTTTATGGAGCCAACGTGCAATGTGTCAAATGCTGGCCCTGTGGCCAACATAGTTTACCTCCCTGGCACTTCCAAAGCGGCATGATGATCCCATCTTACAGAGGAGTAAACAGAGTCTCCCAGGGGGAAGCCAGCTGCTCACGGCCACACAGCTGGCCCTGGAGGAGCTGGCACTGCCACCTTGGGATGTGGGCCTCAGCCTGTGCTCTCCCCTGCTTGACTCACCACCTACCAGATTAGCGCTCTGTGTGCTGAGTCTTTTTGTGCCAAGTTGGGATGTTCATTTTGTGGGCTGAAGAGGCCTATTTCATTGACCCACACCCAGGCACCCATTCTTTTGGGTCCTGTCCCCGGAAGTCACAGCCATCCTCTGACACAAGGCCATGCTAACGGGTTGGGAACCACAGCCCTGAGGCCACAAGTGGCCCCTGTGGTGACCTGGGGCAGTTCAGCCGGGGCTGCAACAGACCTGTAAATAGTGAGTCTGGCTTCTCCATGGGCATCATTCCTCCCACGTCCCCCACCTCACTCCCCACCCCTGGAGGCTGGAGATGCTGCCTCTGAGCTGATCTGACCCAGGCTGCAAGGGAACCTCACACTCTGTGATCTCAACTCAGCTGCAAGTTCACACCCCTGGGGAGCTTCTCCCCATCGCCGTGCCCTGACTACATCCTGTGCAGGTTAACGCTGAATCTCCAGGGTGATGCATCAGCCTCTGTGTTTCTAAAGCTCCCTGAGGGATCTGAAGTGCAGCCAAGTTTGAAAACTGGAGCACTAGTCCAGTGGCTCTGGCTGCGCGCTGGAGCCACTCAGGGAAGGTTTCCGAACTCCGCGTGCCAGAGTCCCAGCCAGATGGA
Source organism: Pedetes capensis (assembly GCA_007922755.1). NCBI lineage: Eukaryota > Metazoa > Chordata > Mammalia > Rodentia > Pedetidae > Pedetes > Pedetes capensis. The sequence goes on from VMDO01005293.1 coordinate 59,482, forward strand.
TGCAACCAGGCCCTGTGGCTGAGGATTTGAAAAACAGCCTCTTCTGGGATATTCAGGGCTGTCATGGGGACTGGGGTCCTCCTATGCCTCTGAGCATGCTGCTGTCAGCCTTCTAGTTCCTAAGGGGCTGGTGGCCAGAGGAGAGGTACCCCTGGCTGGGTCTATGAAGGTCCCCTCCAGAGCTGGAAGGCCCTGGGGAAGGACCAGAGGCAGCGATGCAGGGATGGGGAGCCTTCAGCCTTGTAGGCAGTGCCCAGAGTTCTGGACTGGGAGGTGAGAACTTGGTCTTGTCCTGGCTTAGACCTCACCAGCTGTGTGACTCTGGGCAAGTACTGAAGGCCCTTGGGGCTCAGCTTCACCATCTGAAAATGAGAGGGCAGAGGTCATGACTCCAGGACATGCACAGCTCAGTCACTAGGGAACCCTTTAGAACCGATTCCTGGGCCCATCAATGAACTTTGACGATTGGGCCTGGGAGGCTGTGTCTGAAAAGCTCCCCAGTGATTCTGCCACCAAAGTCATTTCCAGCCTTATCATTGTAGGAATCAGAAATTCAGAAACTGCAGGGCCAGGATCCACAGGCACAGGAGTCCCTTGATTTAAGAAATTTCACATGAAAAACTATCCACATGTGGCCAAATGATAAAGTAGAGAGGGGAGGCAGATTTTAGGGATCCCCCTAAACTGTCTTACTGGCTTGTCTTTGCAGCTATTCTGGAAGCCCTTTATTGTCCCTACTTTAAAATGAGGATTTGAGCTCAGGAAGGTTAAGTGACATCTCCAGGTCCCACATCTAGGGGTCCAGGGTCCACACCTAGGGCCACCCAACATCACATCTCAGCCTCTTTCCAGCTTACAGCCTGCTCTGAGGGGCTCAGGTGTGTGTGTGTGTGTGTGTGTGTGTGTGTGTGTGTGTGTGCACGCACATTTTCTTTCCATAATAGTTCACCTCAGAGAGACATAGGGGTTTCATTGCTGATGCTAAGAATTGAAAGGATTCCTTTAAATGGTGTGCTTGAATGTCTGCCCCAATTTACCTGAGCTCTGCCTTACTGAAAACTAGTCTGACAACCTTCAGGCCATGCCTCCATTCTGGAACAGTTCCTGCCCCATGCAGTGAATCCATACCCTGCCCCCCATCCCCACCCATGTCCCAAGGAGGCTCACCTGAAGGGAGACAGCACCTCCTTCTGGGAGCCCCAGAATCCCAAGGCTGACTCCTGGTAGACCTGGGAAGAGGGGCTGCACCATGGGTGATCTAAGTGGATGCTAACGAAGACAAACAAATTAAAGCTGCCTTGTGCACCCCATTTAAATGGAGCCAATCACTGGAGACTGCTGCTCCCCAGGCCGCTGCCACCTCCCCAGACCCTGCAGGGGAACTCTGGCCAGTCTCCTGTCCCTGGGCAACCCTGAGGACAGAGCAGCCAGCACCAAGGGTTAACCCACAGCCCTCCCCTCCCTCCTCCTGCCTCTGGTCCACTGTGCTGTTGCCATGGGAACGTGGCTAAAAATAAAATGGGCTCTCAGAGCCCAGCCCCATGCACAGGAGTCAAAACAAACTAATTAAAGCAGCCAGGCTAAAATGTGAAGATAATCACACCCTCACTCAGGAGCCAGTCTTGGGGATGGAAAAGCGCAGCAGGCCATCCCTGACTCAGGGCCCTTGAGCCCATCCCTGACATGCAGGGGCTGGAGTACCATCATGGCTGCTCAGACCCCTCAGATCCCAGCTCCTACCAAGTAGCCTTGTTCCCCTCCCCAGGGGAAGCCACCCTGCTTAGGCCTGAGCTCTGGCTATGCTCCGCCATCATGGCCATGCTCCCACCATCACCGTCCCACCCAAGGCAATGCACAGTTATGGCCTCATGATTGGGCATAGGAAGAAGGTGGAGTGAACGGAGCTTGCAGCTGTTTTCCCAGGTCCTCCTTGAAATTCTGGGACATCCCTGTGTGGCTCTGGGGCTGCCTCTGTCCCTGAAGACCTTGGCTACAAAGGTCTCAGGAGGGTTCTTCTGCCCCTGGGCTGCTTCCCGCTCCCAGGCCAGGAGCCTGAGAGCGCGCTCACCTCCCTTCTGGCCCAGGAGCACGAGGGTGCTGTCACAGGCCGCGAAGGCTTGTGCATCCCACCAAAGGCTCTTTGTCTTCCAGGACCATCAAGGTGGAGGTGTACGACTGGGATCGGGATGGCAGGTGAGCAAACAGCAAGCGCTCAAGAGGGGAGAGGGGTGGGGGGATGGGCGCTGGCTGGGACAGGATCCGCTGGGGGTGCTCTGGGGGTGAGGGCCCAGGTCTCCTCCTAGCAGAGTCTGCTGCCATGGTGCCTCATCTCCACCCACTCCACTGAGGTCCTGCAGGATGTGGTGTCAGAGGCACAAGAGGCCTCCTTTCCCCCATATAGCTGCCCCGTGGCCAGCCAGTGCCCCATCTGGCAGAGCTGAGGATCATTTTTTTTTTTTTTTTGAGTGTGCATGTTCCCAGGTACAGAAACCAGCAGCTCTGTGGGCCTTTACACACATTTTCTGTATGTGAAGCCTTAGGCTAGGGATGATGACCCAGGTTCTGAAGGTGAGCTTGGCCTCAGAGACACCCCACAATCTAGTGGGAAGGCTGGCTGTGCGCATTCAGCCTGTTTGCAGAGAACAGGGCCCTGAGGGACAGAGAATGGTGGAGGGAAGGGCTATGGCTGTAGCAAGAGAGCACGCTTCCGACCCCCTTGTCACCGGGCAGTGCCTACTGCCAGGGGAGGGTGGTTCTCATCTGGGTTCTGGGGGAGGCCAGTGCGTTTTCTTTCTGCATACCCAAATGCTCCTGAGAAGCAAGTGTTGCTGGGAATTTGTAGATAAGAACAGGCCTCTCAAAGCTCGAGTCCAGAACCCCCACTGGCTCCTATGTGTCTGCTGAGCCCAATCCAAGCATGTCATCCTGACTTTGTGACCCCTCCCTGCTGTGGCACTACCAATGGCTGACTTAGGGGAACATCAAAGTCCCATAACCATAAGTGGTATCTCCCACGTCGGTGGTGTGGACAGGAATATCGTGCCATCTTATGTAAAATGCTATGTAAATGGAGCTCTCAGTCAGGCCCAAGCCTTTGCTATCACACACTGGGGTGCCCACATTCCTCTGTTGGCGCCTCCCCCTCCCTTTCTCCTCTCCTCTCCTCTTTAGCCACCTCACAGCCAGACAAGTTAGCTCCACACTTCTTACCTTCATTCCCCATATTTCTCCTTTATCTGGAATATTCTCTTCCAGGGCAGCTGGGGACAGCCACCAGATGCCATTTGGTTCTACAGTCAAGTCTCCATAGTCAGAAGGTGGAGAGCCATAAATATGTACTGAAAACGTAGTGTAGGCTCATGGCAGGGCAGGGCCCCAGCAATATCTCCTGTGCCTCACTGCCCAGGTGGATGCCCCTCACCCTGCACATTATAACCACCACCGTAAGCCAGGATGACAAAGTTAAGGGGAGCCACAGTGCTGTTGGGAACTCTGTTGTGTGCAAGTTTTTGCTACATTTAACAAACACACTCCAGAAGGTGTAGGCACTGCAGAAAACACCCTCAGCTGCTTCCCTGGACTTTTCTCTAATTGCTTAAAAAATATTAGTGGAGGGCTGGGGGTGTAGCGCAGGGTCAGAGCACTTGCCTAGCATGTTTGAGGCCCCTGGCACCAAAGAAAAAAAAGGAGCCAGGCCTGGTGGCAGGTACCTGTAGTCTTGGCTAGTCAGGAGGCTGAGGCAGGAGATTTCCTTGAGTTCAGGGGTTAGAGAAGAGCCTGGGTGACATGGTGAGACTGGGTCTCAAAACACACACACACACACACACACACACACACACACACACACACAAAATTAGCTTAAAAATGTTACTGGAAAAAATGTTGAGTACACAGAAAAATAGTTTAATGAATACTTTGAAGCCCATCACTTGAATTTGACAGTTGTTACATATTGTCTTTGCATCATCTGTGTTTTGCTAATACAGTTTATAGTAAATTATATCATGGCATTTTACCTCTATTTCATTGGGAATGTCTAAAATATAAGAGCATTTTCCCATCTAACTACAAATGCCATTATCCCACCTGACACACTGAACAGTAATTCTGGAATACCATCTAATAGTCATTTTCATATTTGAACTTTCCACCATTGTCTTCAAATACCTTGTTTTATTTTGTTTGGTTTGAGATAAGATCTCACTTGGTAGCTCAGGCCATTCTGGAAATCACTATGCAGCCAAGGCTGTCCTCAAATACCCCCTTTTTATTTTTTATTTTGAGATAAGAGTCTGGCTAAACTCTGCAGGCTGCCTCTGGCCTCAAACTTGCAATCCTCCTGCCTTGGCCTCCTGAGTGCTGGGATTACAGGTGTGTACCACAATGCCCAGAGCTGTTTCATTTTGTTTTTTTGAGACAGTGTCTTACTATGTAGCCCAGGCTGGCCTGGAACTCACAATCCTCCTCCCTCAGCCTCCTGATTGCTGAGATTACAAGCATTCGTCACCACACCCAGCCTCCCAAACACCTTTTATTGCTGGTTTATTCAGATAAGAATCCAGTAGAAGTGGGTGCCGTTCCTTGGGACCCTGTTCTTTGCTGGGTGACCATTGGGTTTCTTGCTCTCAGTGACACTGTTTTCCCACCGAGGGTTCTGTGAGTAACACAGTAGCTTCTCTACTGGCCTATGCCCCTGAAGTGGAAGCCCAGGCAGAGCTGGGAGCCCAGGGGAGGCCGTGTGAGAGCTGAGGAAAGGTGGAGGCTGGGCACAGCTGGCCTCCAGGCTCAGTTGCTATCTTCCCTTGCAGCCATGACTTCATCGGGGAGTTCACCACCAGCTACCGGGAGCTGGCCCGTGGGCAGAGCCAGTTCAACATCTACGAGGTGAGACACCCCTGGAGTGTGGGGTTTGTTCTGTTGATAAATGGCTCTGGGTCATTTTATTGTGGAGTATAGTGAGCTCAGGGGCTGGGATTTAGCTCAGTTGGTAGGACACTGCTCTGCAGTCTCTGAGGTCCTGGGTTCGATTCCCAGCACTGCAAAAGTCGGAGAAAGATGTGGCAATCCACTCCCGAGGCAATCCTGAAACAATCAGCCATTGAAAACCCTATGAGTCTGACATGACTTGACGGCACCTAACAACAACAACAACATAGTGAGCTCTGGGCCAGGCTGGGGGCTTTGGTGCGTGTTCCCCTGAGGTGGGTGTCTTGAGGGCATTGTACGGTCAAGGCGACCTGGTCTCAGAGAAGAGTGAGAACTTGCCCAACGTCACATGGTTCAGTAGGTGGTAGAACCAGGAGGCAAACTCATCTGACTCCAGATCACTGAGTTATAGCGCCCCCTACAGAGTACTGCCAACAAGCGGGTGGAGGACAGTGTGAGAAGGTTCCAGGGGGCTGGAGGTATAGCTTGGAGGCCTTGGGTTTGATCTTCGGTGAAGGAAGGAAGGAAGGGAGGGAGGGAGGGAGGAAGGCTGGAAGGGAAAGGCAAGGCCTGACCTGAGGTCCTCAGTTCAAGGTGGCCCTGTGTGTGCAGTCAGAGCTTTTTCAGGGCTAGCCAAATAGCCTGCCTTTTCCAGAAGAAAAGACCCCAGGGAGTCAGGAGAAGTTCCTCAGGGTGGGAGCGGGGCCTTGGACACAGCACACGATCTCTGGAGAGACCAGCATTGGCACTCAAAGGACACTTCTGTAGTGGAGACTGGGCTTCTGTGTGCTCCTGGCAGGGTGCCCTCCCCGCTTCCTGGTTCTGCTGAAGGTCCTGCTCCTCTGACTGGCCTTCCTGCTTCTACCCAGCCACTCTGGCCCTGCTCTACTAAACTTCCCTGGCTGGCACAGTGCCTGCCAAGCCCACTTCTCAGGGGGACCCTTACAACCCTAATAACTGCTGGGGTTCATAGCCGGACGTGGCCACTTCCTTGCTCTGTGATCTTGGCTAGGTCCCTGAGCCACTCTGTGCAGTGTAAGTGGAGAATTGAATAAGTTAATGGAATGGTGTTTGGCCCAGAGGTCAGCGCTGGCTTGTCCTGTCGTCTGTTGGGCACCTGGGTGCCGGGAGAGTCGCTGTGCAGCCATCCTGCCACATGGGCCAGAGAGCTGGCTTTGAGTCCCATCAGGCAACCCGAATCCCTCAGTGCTTCCACACCCTCACTTTGGATCTCTATTCTAAGCGGGTGGAACTTTTGTCCCAACTGGACTTCCCCAGGGCTGGTGAAGCGACAGCCCTCTCTATGGCCTCCCCTCCCCTCCTCGGCACTGCTGCTCCCCAGTTGGTACTAGGAAGGGGCTGTCTGAGACCCCTCAACCCAGGAAGACAAGGCAGATTCCACTTTTCTCTGGCCTCCTTCCAAGTGACTTCTAGGGAGGTGGAAGGGAAAGGTCCGATCTCTTGGAGTTTGGCTTCCAAAGGTGCTTGATGGGCTCAAAAGAGGCCGTGACCTGTCAGCCTGAAAGCAGAAATGTTGGATTGACTTGTGTCATCTGCATTGATCTGTGCTGCTTTGCAACCAACCAGAGACACTGCCACATGGGAAGCGGCAGGGCTGTCTTCATGTGTTGAAAGGCCACCAACGAAGAAAAGAAATTCCACTTTGGCAGCTCCAGGACCTTATGGGGGGTGTCACTGGGAGACAGGTCAGGCTCAAGAAAGCCTTGCTACAGTTAAGACTGCCTGAGGATGGAACAGGCTCCCGCCAGTAGAGACCCCAACTTGGCCCACATTGTCTTGGGGGTCTGACTCGTGGTCTAGCTGTTTGCGGGTCCCTCCTTGGACTCAGCCTCCTGCTGAAGAACCAAGGGCACTGGCTGGTCCTCCCAGGGCATTGTCTTCTTCCTGCCAGCCTCACCAGCTCCGTGCCCCCATCGCAGGGGCCCGCAGGCCTGTGGGAATCACCCCAGCATCTCCCACCCCTCGCTCCACATGGAGTCCACCCCCATATGCTGCCCTCTACCACCCTGATTGCCTGCAGTGGTACCACTGAGGCATCCAATCCTGTCAGATCCCGGAAGCTAAGCATGGTCGGGCCTGGTTAGTACTTGGATGGGAGACTGCCTGGGAACAGCAGGTGCTGTAGCCTTGGGAGAAGGACCTGGCAACCTCCTCCCAAAAAACAATCAGTCATTGAAAACCCTATGAATAGCAGAGAAGCACTGACAATAGCATTTCATCTGTCCTACAAAGGGTTGTTATGAGTCGCGGACACCAACTCAACGGCACCTAACAACAACAACCACCCTGATACCTGTTTCCCTCCTTTCATCTCAGTCTGCCACGTTCAGCCTCATCTTCTTCCCAGGATGGGGCTGTGCAACAGCCTCCTTGTGTCCTTCTGCCTCCTTCTGTCCTCCACGTGGTGACCAGAGGACCCTGGGGGTGGCCTGAAGGCCTGGCCATGGGTACACTTTGTGAAGCCTTGTGCACTCCCTTTAAATTATCTGTATTCCAGGCTCCAACCCTCTTAGCGACCGTCTTAGTGGTAAAGCACATCCTCATGGGAGGTGGGCACATGCATGCTAATCTCGCCACATCTCTCCCCTGTCGCACACTTGTTAGGGCATCACAGCCCCCACCTTAGTTAAGACCCACCGACCTACAGGGCAACCTGCAGGCTCCTTCCTGTGTGCATGTCATCAGACACTCTGCCACCAGGAGCCACTCAACCCCTTTCTGCTGCCTCCCTCTCCCCCATCAGCCCTGTCCTGCCGTTCCAGGTTCTCTGGCCTCCAAGGCGTGATTCCTCCTGGTGCCTCCACTGGGGACTTCCCCAGTCCCCTTCTTCTGCTGAGGATCTGTGGTCCCTGGGGACTCCCATTGGCTCCCCTGCTCAGCAAGCCGTGTCCACTTGTACGCTGGCTCCACCCCTAGTGTACCTGGGGCTACTTGGGGTGTTCCCTGCTCATGATACAGCCTATCCTCTGGAAGACCCCAAGGTCCTCAAGGATGGGGTGTCTCTCTCATTGCTGTGTCCCCAGAGCCACTCAGTACCATGGTGCATGAGAAACCACACACCAAACCTGTCCTGGGGGCCCTGAGGGCTGTGGGGAGAGAAAGGAGGCCTAGTGGAGTAGGCCCTGAGATGGCCCCTAGAGGGCGCTGGAGCCCTGCCTGAACTTCACCTTGGCCTCTGAGTAGAACTGAAAGGGCCGGTGGGGGTTGGTGGGGCGTGTGGTCCTCTGGGGAGCCCAGGAAGCCTCAGGGCAAACAGGGCATTTCTCCACTGCCCACTTCACACAAAGATCTGAGGCCAAACCATTGCTTTCATATGGAATCGGTCCTATTAGAGAGTGGAACAGTAGAATACAGGTGCATTTAAAGATACCACAGAAGCCGTCAAGGAAATTCACATGTAGCTGGCATGGTGCTCACACCTTTGATCCCCTCACTGGAGAGACTGAGGCTGGGCGGTCATGAGTTGAGGCCAGCCTGGGCTACATGGTATCCTGTCTCAAAAAAAGAAAACAAAACAAAAAACAAAAATAACAACAAAAAACCATGTGTTTGCAGCCAGGCCTGGGCCACACACCCAGATCCCCGGAAGCCTGTGCTCCTCCTCCACTGGGAGGCCCATGTTGGAGCTAAAGTTTGAAATGCATGTGGTTCTAATAGTTCAACACCCGTATAGGACAGATGAGGAAACCGAGGCACAGCATAGCATTGGAGCTGTGACTTCACCCCATTGCAATAGCTTGGTTAGTAAGCTCTTTCTCATGAGCCCTGCTGGGCACCTCGCTCCTGGGTAGCATAGTGCCAGTGGAGGGCGTCCTCCAGTGCTACAGGTCACTCTTCTCAGTGTCTTGTCTGCAGGACCCACCTGCACAACTTGCCGGTCCCTCCAGCTGACCTTCCCATAGTTGGCTCCTCCATGCCTGCCCTCCCTTGTGCCTCCACAGCCACCCCCAAGGCCCATGATGTGTGGTTGCTTCTGGACAAAGCTGTTCTCACCATCGCTTAGCACCTGTCCCAGCATGCCCCAGCTCCTCATTACCTGTCACCTGGATTAGCAGTGACAGGATGGTGGTAACAGTAATGTTAAAAAAAAATAAAATAGCAACTAACACTTACCCAGCACTTACTACTTTCCAGACCCTATTCTAAGCATGTCACTTGCATTGACCCGTTTGATCCCCTTTCCTTTCTGTGAGGGAGGTGCTTCTATTCCCATTTTACAGATGAGGAAACCGAGGCCCATGAGGCTTGAGTAACTGACCTAAGGTCACACAGCTTTAGAAGGCAGAACCAGGCAAACATCCCCTCTGTGTCCCGATGTCTCTAACTGTCCTCACCTCTACCAGGCCTCAGCATCCTAGAGCCAGCTACAACCTTGTGCTTACCAGTTTAGAGGTCACCAGAGTTCACTGCAGGGTGACGTTCAGACATTACTCTTGGTATTCGGTGCTCTCTTCCAGCCAGCCCGACTTACTCCTCTGCCCTGTGGTACTGCACTCACCTTGGCCCCAGTTCTGTGCTCTCTTCGCCTCATCTCCTCTGACATCGCGCTCTCCGTGCCCAGAGCATTCCCTCAAAGTCTGCCTTCAGCACCACCTGCTGATGGTGCTCCCAGACTCCAGTGTTCCCTCCTGGAAGCTCCTTCCTTCCTGGAACTCCTCTGCCACTGCAGATGGCCCTGTTTTGGTGTTCTTGTTACTGTCTTCAAGATACATCTTCCTTCTCCAACAGTAGTGTTAATTCTAGGGAAGAGGAAATAGTACCCCTACCCCACCCCATGTAAGGGGGCTGGGTATGGTGGGATATGTCTGTAATCCCAGCACTCAGGAGGCTGAGACAGGAGGATTGAGAGTGCAAGGCCAGCCTGGGCTACATGGCAAGATCTGGTCTCAAAAGATGGATAGACAGGATGCAAGGAAGGAAGGAAGGAAGGGAGAGAAGGAAAGAGAGAAGAAAGAAAAAGAAAGAAAGAAAGAAAGAAAGAAAGGAGGGGAGGGGAGGGAGGGAGAGAGAGAGGGATGGAAGGAAAGAAAGAAAAAGAAAGGGAAAGAAAGAAAGAAAAAAGAAAAGAAAGAAAATAGAGGGAGGGAGGGGAAGGAAGGGAAAGGAAAGAGGGAATGAAAGAAGGTAAGAAGGAAAGGAAGGAAAAGAAAAGGAAATCTTGAAGGGTTATGCTTGCATTTTTTATCCATCAGGACACTGTGTTTATGCACCACTGTCCTGGGGGGCAGGAGACCTGGTTTCTAGCCCTATCTCTACCCAGATGGCTGCACAACCTTAGGCAAATCGCTTGGTATCTCTGTGCCCTAGTTTCCTTATCTTCACAAGTGGATCTAGATACTCATTCAAGACAGAAGAGACTGCAGTTAAAGATGTGGCTGATGGCCCTTTAGGAGGCACAGGCAATGCCAGAGAGAGGAAATGAGCTCACCAGAAGCCAACAAGTGGCTGGGCGGGCATGAAGATTGCCTTTGTTTGATGAGACACCAGAGAAAGGTTGTGGCCTAGACTTCCCATGCTGAGTGGGGAGGGGAAGCTGGCCAGCCTCAGGAGTAAAAGGGCAGTAAGTGTGGCTATCCCATGGGGCTTGTGGTGTGGTGGCCCTCCTCGCTTAGCCCCAGGGTTCTCAACCTCGGCACTGTTGACACAGTTTGGGGCCGGATCATTCTGTGTTGGGGTGTCTTGGCTTTGTGGGGTGTCAGCAACACCCCGGGTCTCCACCCACTCCCCCAGTTGTGTGATGATCAAAACCATCTCAAGAAATAACCAAATGTCTCCCAGGGGTCCAGGTCGGCCTGGTGGGGATCACCGAGTCACCCCTCCAGCAAGTCCTTCTGAGCACTTACTGTGTGCCTGGCCCTGAGATTTCTAATCACAGGCTGGATCTTGGCTTGATGTTTAAATTTACAGTGAGGAACAGCTGAGGGGCTTCTTAGGGTGCCACAGTGGCCCTCCAGAGGGGAGCCCACGAGGTCCAGGACAGCCTTTGGGCCAGAAGGAAGAACAGAGAAGAAAGGAGGCATTTGGGGTGAAAGGAGCGGCCCAAGCCACGCCCACTTGGTGACTTCGAGCCACCTTTGGCTGTACAGGGTGGAGGGCAGGTTTCGAGGGGCAGCTGGAAAGAAGTTTAAATGAGTATTCCCGGTGTATTTGATCATGGGACACTGGGCGAATCAGGGAGCCTTGTTGTATAACCAACTGCCAGTCTCCCAGGATCCTCCTGCAGCTCCCAGGTGCCTCCTCCCCTCCCCGACAGCTGCTGCGGTCTTCACAGCCCATGCACAGCTGCGCTGGAGCTGGGGTCACGCCCAGGGGCCTGTCCCTGACTGCTTGGAAACTGTAGCTGTTTTTTCCCACAGGTGATAAACCCAAAAAAGAAAATGAAGAAAAAGAAGTACGTGAATTCTGGCACAGTGAGTATCCACCCCTTCTCTGCAGCTAGGGTAGGCATTTGGAGCCCCGAGCTAGGCTGACATCAGGGCGGCCCGGGCATCTGCGTGTGCGTGCAGAGCGTGGGATCCGACAGCAGGGGTGCATGGCAGGCAGCAGTCTCTGGGCCTCCTGCAGGAAGGAAGACCAAAAGGAGCCTGTCTGAGGGAATTCCCCAGTTAGGCACTTTTCACAGGTTGTTTTCCTGAGAGACAGATATTAGCATCCGCTTATCATGAAGAGGAAACAGTCAGTGGGCACAGAAGGGACTCAACCAATGTCACAGAGCTAGAAAGCTATCTATAGTGATGGAAGTCAACACTACATGTGACTCTAGAGCTGGCAGCTGCTATGGGAGCTGGCTCTGCTTAACCGTGACTGTCTAGGGGTGACACACTGGTCCAGTGGCTGCTGGGAGCTGACCTTCAGGATGTTCATGCATTTATCAATAAATATGTACAGAGCACTAGGCACTATTGTAGGCATAGGAGATACAACTGGGAACCGACAGATCAAATCTCTGGTGCTTATATTCTAGTAGGGGAAAACAGGACAAATATACATGTATACACACACACACACACACACCTCTGTGTCAAGTGGTTATGAGTATAATAAAGAAGTAAAAAGTGGAACAAGGGTTTAGAATATTGGGGAAAGAGAATTCTTGCCATAGAGAACAGCATGTGCAAAGGCCCTGAGGTGGAGCCCATGGTGCATTTGTAGAACAAGCCAGTGTCTTTGTCTCACAGACACACCCAACTTCATGTTCTTTGTGTTCTTTCCCTACTCTAGAGGCCCATGGGTTTATCAGATGATACAGCCTAGCTTAGTTATTTGAGTCAGGCAGGCTATGTCTCTAGTTCCAGAAGAGGTCTTAGGGCTCCCATCTCCTTTAAGGAGCCCTGTAATATTTTCCTGTTTGTAACATGGGCCTATAAATCATTCCTTCCCTGCTTCCTGCACAAGGTGGATGTCACAGACATGTGGGAGATGCAGTCTTATAAAGAACCAAGTATGGTGGTGCCCACCTATAGTCATAGCACTCAGGAGGCTGAGGCAGGAGAAGCCAGCCTGCGCTACGCAGTGAGACCCTGTGACATAAAACGAAACAAAAGCAAAACAAAAGCAAAAATAAAACAAGAAATCACCCAGGATCCAGGATGCTTGTGAAAATCTAAACGCCTGGGCCAGTTCCCTGCAGTCTCCATTTAGGAGGCTAGGTAGAGGCCCAGGAGTCTGTGTTAGTGTTTCTCAGGCACAGAAACCCCTGGGGATCTTGTTAAAATGCCAAGAGTCTGCATTTCTTTGTCTCTAACTGGCAAGGGCCATACACACAGTGAATCCATATGGTCGGGCACCTCAGGGACTTGCTCATTCCAGGGCCTGGAGGCTGGGGAATGGCCATCCCTGGCTACAGTAAGACTCATGCGAGGAGCTAAATGAAGACCTCTGAAGTTCTGCTGTGCTCCCAGAAACTCTGGCATCATTGATCTGGTGGTCCCATGTGATGAAAGTCAGGGCTGAAGTCCAGCTACAGTCTGTTCCTGGTGGGTCTGAGCCACCACACTGGGGAGAAGACCCTGTTCCTCCTGGTGCCTAACACAGTGGTCAGGGGGTCTCTACGGCCCAGCTTGGCTGCAGATCTTCCCATTATTCAGGCTAATGGCTCATCATCTTTGTCCAGGCCGACCTTCCCTCCCCTCCCCTGCCCTGGGGGGCAAGCTGATAAAGAGGGCCAAGTCCACACCAGCAGGAGCTCCCCAACTCCTACAGGCAACAGTTCTCGAGGAGGTACAAGCCTTGCCCCCTCCGGTCCTGCCTCCCTTAATTGGCTTAGGATATGCCCCTTTCACCCTTCTGCGTGACCCGACGTCCTTACTGCAATGGATGCACTGTCTGGGAGCTGCCTGTCCTGGCAAAGCCAATGCTAAAGCTGCCTGTCTCAACAAAGCCAATGCCAAAGCTGCCTGTCTCGGCAAAACTAAATGCCAAAGGGCAGAAAGCAGCAGGTCCTGTTCAGGAGAGGGGTCCCAGGTGTCAGGTACATCCTGGGAAAGAAGAGGCTGCTCACGAAGGTCTTGTGTCTGAGAGGCCAGAGGCTGAGAGACACCAGAGGGATGAGGTCCGACAGGTCAGGTGTGAGATGCACACAGTCACAGAGATTAATAGTGGTACATGGAAGCGTGGAACGTGTCAGCATTGGCAGGTGGTTAGACCTGGGTCAGGACGACCCCCTGGCCCTCCACACCTCACCCCAGGACCCTCAGGCAGGAGAGCCAGTGCCCACTTGGAGGACTCTCATGCCCTTGGCCTGGGCCTGAGTGGCAGGTGGGACCTTCCGGCTTTCATTTGATGTCAAGGATAGGAGTGCGGGCTGTGGAATCAGACAGACCCAGCTTCTGAGCCCCATGCTGCCACATCCTGGCAGTGGCTTGGGCATGTTGTGACATCTCCTGGAGCCTCAGTTTCCTTGGCTGTAAAAGGGGGATATGATAGTGCTTGGTGGGGTTGATATGGGCAAGATGAAGACCGAAGTGGCACATGCACGTGTCATAACCTTCTCCCTGTCCCCACTGAACTGGCTCCCTTTGTTCCCAGGTCACCCTGCTTTCCTTTGCTGTGGAGTCAGAGTGTACATTCCTGGACTACATCAAAGGAGGGTGAGAAGAAACACCCCCCACCCCCCGTGTGAGCAGCTCTGGTCCTGCCCTGGCCGAAGCCTGTGGTGCTGGGCTCTGAGCAGATCCCCAGCATCAGAGCTGAGAGCACTGGCCCAGAGCCTGCTCACCCCGGGTCCTGAGCCAAGGAGGCCAGCCTGGGTCAGGGCAGGTCCCCATGCAGAGATGGGACCTGGAGGTGGTGGGGACTCCATGAAAAGGAGCCAAGTCTTGGGGAGGTAGAAGGAGCCCTGGCTGGGAGTTGGGAGACCTAGGTCCTGGCCTCGTCTTCGGCATGCACGCCAGATTCCCCTAAGCAACTCATTTTCCCTCCCTGAGCTGTGCTGTGGGGTCCTCCCCTCACACGGGGGACTGTAGTCGATGAGTTTCCTTCCAGCCCTCAGCTCCTGACACCTCCAATCCATCGGGATAGGGGCAGTGATTAACCTGCTTGCTGTTGTCAGGGATCTGTAAGGGACACTGAGGTTAGGGGATGGTCCCAGTGCCAGCAGGTGGTCAACCCTGAGTTTAAGGGGCACAACAAACCACAGGGGCTGGCATCCAGGCCAGGCCAGGCAGCGAATCCAAGAGGCTCCACCAGAGGCTCCCAGGAGGGGACCTCCCCGGCATGCTCCCTCCTGGGACGGGAGCCAGATCAGGGCATGGGTAGCTGAGAGCCCCCAGGTGCTGGCGGGTGATGACTGCACCTGTCTGGCAGCTGCCAAAGGTTCCACCCAGCCAAACAGGCACTTGGCCGCCTGGGTCTCCAGGGCAGAGGCGAAGGCAGGCTGGGAAGCCATGCTCACTTTCCCATGACACTTTCCTATGCCCTTGAACTTGCACTGTCTCAAGGTTGCAAGCTGTCCTTTAAAATTTTTTTTAATTAATTTTTTTTCTTTTTTCATTACTGAGGGGTTGAACCCAGGGCCTTGTGCATACTCTGCAGGTGCTCCACCACTGAGCTGCACCCCCAGCCCTTTTTAATTTTTTATTTTGAGACAGGGTCTTGCTAAGTTATACAGGCTGCCTCTGGACTCAAACTTGCAATCCTCCTGCCTCAGCCTCCAGAGTTGCTGGGATTACAGGTGTGCACCATGGTTCCCAGCTCTGTAAGCTGTCTTTCTGCCCACTGAGTACACACACCCTCCCTCTGATCACCTCTGGCCCTTCTCTGAGAGACTCCACCCCCTGCCCTGGCTCTCCTCCACCAGCACTGCTCTCTTCTCTATGCCATGAAGAATCAGCTCCAACACTTGCCAGCACCTGCTCCTCGTCAAACAAACTTTATCCTGTTTATCCTTCTCATTTGCCTGATGCTCCCAATTTACAGAACGCAATGGGTGGGGTGAGGGCCTTATCTGGGTTTTACACACTCCTAGGTGTTGGCAGGGTCTTGCTGTCATAGTACACTGCCTTTTGTTCTTCGGTGATTAATAATCCTGGCCCTGCTGCCTCCCTGCTTCCAAATGAGGCTGATGTAGATGGAGACAGACGAGTCAAAGGGCTGGATGCCGTGAGCTCTCACTGAGAAGGAGCCCTTAGAGGCTAGGCTCTTGGCCAAACTGGTGCCTGCTGTACTGGGCAGATGAGAGACCCCGAGCCAGCTCGCCTCCCCACCGCTTTCTCTAAACTCTGCGGAGGACCTGAGCCTGGCAGCTGGCTCAGGCAGAGGAAGCACAGCAAGCATGTCCAGGCAGGAGGCTGATGGAAGCATTTGTCTAGGGATCCCCTCTTCCCTGGACTCCCTCCCCTTGTCCCCAGGATCCAGGAGGAAGGATACAGGTGCCTTTACCCCCAGATCGGAGGAGGAGTGGGATGATCAGCAACCTGCCTTCTGCCAGTGGGCAGGAGTGAGCCATCTGTGGGAGTTATTTTACCACAAAAGTACCTGTTATGCAGTCTCCTCCTTCCCCACTGTGTCCAGAACCTAGAGCAGGAGAGAACTAGCTAAGAAATGGGGCAGCCTGTCCCCTCACCGTGTTTTCAGAAGAGCCTGGCTGATAGTGTCCCTCAGCTATAGTCCTGCAGGCTGGAGCCATCTCCTAAGGGCAATCCCTGGAGCTGGGTTCTCCCCTCCAAATGTTTCCCTTCCTCTAACAAATAAACCTTCTCTGTACTCCACACTGAGAGCTGACAACAAACAGAAGGTGAATAGGGCAGTTCAAGTGCTATAACAAATCATCCCACAACTACCAGGCTTAATACAAATACATGCTTGTTTTTCTTTTTGTGGTACTGGGGACTGAACCCAGGGGCTCAGTGCATGCCAAGCAAGCAATCTATCAACTGAGCTAACCCCCAGCCCCAATACTTATTTTTCACCTGTGGGATGA
This sequence comes from Pedetes capensis, assembly GCA_007922755.1. NCBI lineage: Eukaryota > Metazoa > Chordata > Mammalia > Rodentia > Pedetidae > Pedetes > Pedetes capensis. Next base: position 75,848 of record VMDO01005293.1, read on the forward strand.
GGAAGCTGGATGGGAAGATGATCCATGCTGTCATTCAGAGACCCAGCCTCTTGCCATCTTGTAGCTCCTTTTTTTCCTAGGGACTAGAGGCCACAAGATGCTGGGCCTCCAGCCAACAGAAGAGGGAAACTGGTGTGGGGCTATCTCTGGCCAGCCAACTCTGGCCTGAGTCTCCTGCTAACCATGTCCTTGACCTTTCCCAGGAGAAAAGTGTCCCATTAGCAGTTGTTGTTGTTGTTGTTAGGTGCCGTCGAGTCAGTATCCGACTCATAGTGACCTTCTGTACAACAGGGGAAACACTATTGTCAGTGCTTCTCTGCTGTTCATAGGGTTTTCAATGGCAGATTGATTTTTGGGAGGGGGTTGCCAAGTCCTTCTCCCAAGCCTACAGCTTCTGGTGTTCCCAGGTGGTCTCCCATCCAGGTACTAACCAGGCCTGACCCTGCTTAGCTTCTGAGATCTGACGGGACCGGGTGCCACAGGGCCATGGCTGCCCATTAGCAGTACACTCTGCTAAATGCAGGTGAGGTGGGGCCTGCCTCCTTTTACATCACTCACAGCCCCAAATCAGAGCTGCTGGAGCAGTTTCCCCAGGAGGGATCCCAGAACTCTCTCCTCAGAGTCCCTGAATTTTTGTTGAAGCACCAGATTCCAGAGCCCCAGGCTGGAGGGAGGGAGTGGAACCCAGGCTGAGCCCTGTGGTCCTCTGGGAGGGCAGGATCCAGCCCAGGGACCCCAGTCCTTACCCTTGTTGGGCAGTGCCAGCTCTCTTCCCTCTTCTGGTTGTCTCCAGTGTCTGGCTGTGGCTGGGTTGCCAGGAGCCATGGCAATGGCAAACTATACACAGACTACCTGGATTGGCGTCTCTGGAATGGGGCCCGGTAATCTTGCTAAATATACTGTCCTGGTGACTCTGTGCTCACTGCAGTGAGGGAACCACAAGACTAGACTTTATCAGGCTCATGTCCAGGTCAGCTTTGCTCTGCCTGCATCTGGCGCAGATCCTGCAACAGCTGAGTCCTCAGCAAGTGTCAACTCTGAGTCTGAATCCTCCAAACTAACCTTTTCTTTTCTTTTTTCTTTCTTTTTTCTTCATGCAGTACTAGAGGGTTGAACCCAGGGCATTGCTCATTTTCTGCAAGTGCTCTGCCACTGGACTGCACCCCCAGCCTTTTTAATATTGTTTACCTTGAGACATGATCTCGCTAAGTTACCCAGGCTGCCTCTGGCCTTGAACTTTTGGTCCTCCTGACTCAGGCTCCTGAGCCACTGGGATTGGAAGCATGCGCCACCATGCCAGGCTCCAAACTAACTTTTCATTATGGAAAATTTCAAACGTGTAGATGAGGAGAAGAGGAATAATGAACCCCTAAGTACTCTTCCCCTGGCTTTAGCACTTACCAACCCAGCCAGTCTTGGCCCACTCTCTCATTCATCCAGCTAATTAGAAGCACATCCCAGCCATCATCCATCCCCAAGTTCTTCAGGATGTAGCTCCAACATTGAAGGACCTTTTCTTGATAAAACAGAGCCACAATACCATGATCACAGAAATAATCCATACTCCACAATAACACCATAATCACTAAAAAAGTACACAATTCCTTATTTGGGGACAGTGTTCAAGTCTCCCCTATAAAGTTTTAAAATTGGTTTGTTTGAATCAGAAATCCAGGCAAGGTTAATTCTCTTTTCATCTTGGGGTTTCCCCAAGCACATGGAGAGCTTACTAGTTGTGTTTGTGTGTGTGTGTGGTGCTGGGGATTGAACCCAGGGCCTCACACATGCTGGGCAAGTGCTCTACCTCTGAACCCCACACACTGGAGAGCTATCTGAAAGATTCCTGCACCTCTGGAGAGATCTGGCTCAGGAGGTCTAGAGGGGGCCCAAGATTCCCAGGTTCCCTGGGTGGTGTTGATGCAGCTGACCCATGGACTGCAGTTCCTAGAGTGCCCCTGTGGTTTCCCATAGACTGGCTTTTGCTAGCTGCATCCCCATGGTGTCGTTTAACACGTGCCTCTGTCCCTTCTATTTCGTGTAAAAAAACAAACAAACAAAATAACAACAAACAAACAAACCTAGTAGGTAGCTCTGGAGGCTTAGTCAGATTCAGGTTCAATTTTTTTGGCGAGATGATTTTAAACGTGGTGTCCTGTTCTTCCCCCAAGAGATGTCTTTTTGACTCTATTTTTCCCCCCCCCCCGAATTTTAAACCTGAATTTGACTTCAGATTTGAGCCAGAAACCCAACGAGACCCAACCTCACACAGACTTTTTAGGGTTTAGGGAGGAAGTAAGTGGCCTCGGCCTTATGCCCACCCAGAACAAAATGATCTTTCAAGAGCTGTCACACGGCCCGGCTCTGATGCTCACAGCCGCCCTCAGGAGGGGACGTGGCTGATGTGCAAACCCCAGCTTCTCAGAGTGGAAGATGAGCAGCTTCACTGAGGGCACATACCTGGCAAACAGAGATGCCCAAGTGGCAGCCCAGCCTGGCTGCTCCCTCTCTGCCTGGCGTTGTCACCCTCCCCATGGCCCGGCCTCCCTCCTGGTCACTCTCTAGCTGTTCTCTGTCTTCTAGGACCCAGATCAACTTCACGGTGGCCATCGACTTCACGGCCTCCAATGGTGAGTTGGGGAGGGGGTAAGGGGGGCTTGTCAGGGCTGTGGTGATTGCCCTAGGCCCTGAGGACCGAAGATAAGACCAAGATGGTGGAGGTCTGCCCAGGTCAGACCACTGACACTTAACACATCCGGGCTCTGGGAGTACCCACCCTGAGCCTTCCTCTGAGGAGCACCCAGCCTCCCTGGGGGAGTGGGCTCAGAGCCCCCAAGAAAACATGTTTCCCCCCGCCAGGATCAAATCCACCTCCTCCAAGTGATCCAACGCATAGACTGGAGGGAGGGAGTGGAACCCAGGCTGAGCCCTGTGGTCCTCTGGGAGGGCAGGACCCAGCCCAGGGACTCCAGTCCTTACCCTTGTTGGGCAGTGCCAGCTCTCTTCCCTCTTCTGGTTGTCTCCAGTGTCTGGCTATGGCTGGGTTGCCAGGAGCCATCGCAATGGCAAACTATACACAGTCAGAAACATCACACCCTTCCCTGGGGTCTGGACCCGGTGGGGTGCTTGGTGCTCATTTCTGGGCCAGTCAGAAGATGCCCAGGTCTTGCCCTCCTCTGATGTGTAAGAAGCCCTCTATAAGCATCACAGAGGGCTAGACTGCCAGAGCTGGGAGGGATGTGGTAATAGTGACAGCATGACAGTTATACCATTAATACCTGTGCAGTCCTCACTGCCATCTTAAGAGGTGGGGACTATTTTAATCCACATTTTACATATGAGGAGACTGAACCAAGACGTTAAGGAACTTATCTAAGATCACACAACTGGAGGAGGTAGAGACACACAGCACTGGTGTCTTGGCCATCTGCCTCTCAGTAGCGAACAGATCAGTGAAATGTGGACTCTGGTGACAAGGACTATGGGCAATGCCACAGCAAGAAGAGGGATGGGTAGCACAGGGGAGGCTGGCACTTCCAGTGGGCTGCTGGGGGAAGGACACACAGGGATGGTGATGCTTGAACAGACCTGAAGAGGTGAGAGCCATGTGGGCATCTGGGAGAAGTCCCGGGTAGGGGGTCCAAACAGCCATTGCCAAAGTCTTGAGGTGGGAATGGCGAGAGGCTGGTGAGGCTGGGGCTGAGGGAGTATTGGGAGGATGGCAGGATGAACAGAGGGAGATGGGATCATGCCAGGCATTGTGGGCTCTGGGTTTATCCTGATGGGATGGGAACGTGGAGCTCTCTGAGCAGAGGAGGGCCTGGCCTCTACGCTGAGCATGGACCATAGGCACAGGGTCGGAAGGGAGCAGGGGGGGGCATTCAGGAGGCTGCCACTAACCTATAAATCAGAGGATGGTGGCCTTGTGGAGGAGGGAGAAGGAGATGGGATTCTGGATCTGCTTAGAAGGTCCAACAGCTATGATTTGCTAAAGAATTGAATGTGGGGTAAGAGGGAAAGGAGTCAAGGATGAATAAATAAAAGTTAGGGGCGCCCTTGGACATTATGCACCGTGGATCAGGGCCGGCAAATGTCCCCATGTCCTGTGTGACAGGAAACCCCTCACAGTCCACATCTCTGCACTACATGAGCCCCTACCAGCTGAACGCGTACGCACTGGCCCTGACCGCCGTCGGTGAGATCATCCAGCACTATGACAGCGACAAGATGTTCCCTGCCCTGGGCTTCGGGGCCAAGCTGCCCCCCGACGGCAGGGTGTCCCATGAATTCCCCCTGGTAAGAGAAAGGGCTGTGGGGGACAGGCTGGGGTGTGATGATGAGTCTAGGGGGCACGATTCCCATCTTGTGAGCCTAAGGACGTAGGGTGCAGCCTCCGTGGCCCAAGGCTGGCTGTTGGCTGGCATAGAGGCTTCTAGAAACCCATCCCCCCCCCCCCCCCTCACGAAGGCCTCTCCTCCAAGGCCACTTCCGGTCTCCTTGTTCCTGAGAAGGTGCAGGTGGAGGTGGAGGGGAGTTACAGGGAACTTGTCCCCTAGGGTCCCAGAAAAGAGGATAAGGGGGTGCAGCCAGGGTATGGGGGACTGCGGGTAATTCCAGGTACTCCTTCAGTGAGCGCTGAGATGGGATGAGGGGGGTTCCCCTGGGGTGACTATGAAGATGAAACCGCAGGCCCCCTCCTTTCCTCCCTCCCAGGAGCTGGGGACCCTCAGTCACAGCAGAGGTCCCTCCTGTGCCTGTGAGTTCCAGGTGCCATGCAGGGCACAGGGTGTGTGTGAGGACAGAGGAGGCACAGGCCCTTCCTGAGCTACTCAGACCAGCTGTCATATTAGGGCCGGGGGTGGGTGGGTGGGAGGGAAGTTGCTGGAGATTCCCAGGGGAGAGCCAGGTTTTCTGGGGCCTTTCCAGCAGGTATAGGGAGTGAGCCAAGGAGCGGGTTGGGACCCTGTTCATCTGCAGCCTGTGCTGCCCTTCAGAGTGGGCCCCGGGGGCTCCCTCCCCTGCCGAGAGAGGCCCTGGCTCTGCTCCTCAGCCCTCCCTGGGCTCAGCAACCCCATCCCCTCTCTGCCCCAGAACGGCAACCAGGAGAACCCCTCGTGCTGCGGCATCGACGGCATCCTGGAGGCCTACCACCGCAGCCTGCGCACCGTGCAGCTCTACGGCCCCACCAACTTTGCCCCCGTGGTCACCCACGTGGCCAGGTGAGGACAGGCTGCGGGGAGGGGGCAGGAAGTGTCTCTGTCCACGGCTTCACCTTCCAGGGATCCCTGGCACTGCAGAGACCTGCGCCATCGTCGTGTGCAGGGGTCTTGTTGGGGGTCGTGCCACGAGGCCCCAGACCTCAGCCTGCGTCTCTGCCCCACCCAGGAACGCAGCGGCGGTGCAGGACGGCTCCCAGTACTCCGTGCTGCTCATCATCACCGACGGGGTCATCTCCGACATGGCGCAGACCAAGGAGGCCATTGTCAACGTGAGCTTCCCTCCACTCCAGGGAACCTCAGCAGCGTGACCCCACTTATGGGAGCACTGAGGAATAGCTGGGGCGTGGCTGCTTCCTTCCCCTCCCCTGCTGGGCCCCGCTGCCCTCATCCAGCTCTTGGTGACTGGCTGTAGGTCTGGTCAGATTTGCGGGGGAGCCAGGCAGGGGATCTGGGGGTGGAAGGGGATCGAGTGGCACGGCTGAAGAGAGAGCTGACCTCTTAGGCACGCTGGTGGGCCACTCCTTTCAGAAGCTGTGTCTCCCTCTGTGACCCGTCCCTGGGACTGCTGCCCCAGACCCCGGCCGACCTGGTCAGGAAGAGGGGAGGAGGCCTAGGAACATGACTCCGGCCACCCTACCTGGTGGTCTCCATGGAAAAGGGGCCCCAGCCACAGCTGCCCTGCACCTTCCTCAGAACCGCATCACAGAGGGGCCCTGTACAGTAAAAGCCCAGCCTCCACTGGGGGCGGTTCACGGAAGCAGACCAGGGGCCTATTTCCTACCCTCTTCCTTTCCCCACAATCTCTCTTCCAACTGTCCCCTCACCGTCCCATTTCCCCCTCCCCTTGCTGTCTCCCAGGCTGCCAAACTCCCCATGTCCATCATCATCATCGGCGTGGGCCAGGCAGAGTTTGATGGTGAGTCCAGCCACCCTTCCCGCTGTCCCAGGCCAGGGTGTGTGTGTCTGTGAATGCGTACAGGTGGGAGGAGCGTTTGTTTGCACAGACAGAGGTGTGTCAGGGTGTGTGCCCACACCCTCACCCCAGGGCTGCAGGGAGGAGGTCCCGAGTCACTCCTTCCCCTCCAATCCTGAGGACCTGGGTGGGGTGGGGAGCAGGGCCCTGGGCTGGAACCAGAGGCTCACCTGGTTGGGCTCCTCCTGCTTCCTCTCCTGGCTTTCCTCATCTCTAACGTGGCCGAAGAGGCCATGGATTGGCCTGGGATGGGATGACAAGTCCATGGGGCTGCCAGACCCAGGTGGCCTCCATTGCCCCCGTCATGATGCTCCTCCCCACACAGCCATGGTGGAGCTGGACGGTGACGATGTGCGGATCTCCTCCCGGGGAAAGCTGGCGGAACGGGACATTGTCCAGGTGAGGCCCAGCCCCTGCCTGCCACGTGCAAAATGCCAGGCTGACCTCACAGCCCCCTCTGAGGGCTCCCTGGGGAGGGTCGCTGGTTAGTGACACCAGGAGCTTCAACGTGGCCCCACCCTCACAGAAGGGAGCAAGAGTCCATTCTTGGGTCCCCCTTCTCTCAGAGTGGACTCCTCTTTACTTGTCTGGGGTTCACCCCCAACACTGGTGCCTCATGGAACCCAGTGCACCCACCAGCCTTCCCTGGGCCTGGTCCCAAGTTCATGCATTTTCTGCGGTTCTCTGCCCAACAGCCCTCCCAGGGAGAGGGTGACCCCTTTCCTCTGGAGGTGGCATCTTTAGTGTCACTATGGCCCTCCATAAGAGTGGGCATCACTTGGTTGGGTGAATCAGTGCCTTCATGGCTCAATGGATGATGCAAGCACAATGAGCAGAAAGGTCTCTGTTCTCAGGGACTCCCCGGCCCATCAAGATGAGGAAGGCACCCTTCGCCAGCATGCCTATGCCCCTCTTTGAATCTCCGCAGATTGAGTCCCTAAGTGCTTAGGTGATGCACAATAAAAACGGCCACTCTCCACACCCTGTTGGCTTAAAAACTGGAGAAGGTGGTGTGGAGAGCCAAGTTAGGGGGCTGGAACCTGGAGCAAGGGCACTGTGGGAGGAAGGACCAGCAGGTGCAAAGGCCCAGTGGCAGGAGTGAGCCTGAGGCACAGGGGGAGAGACTCCACTGGGAAGAAGCCAGAAGGGCCTGGTTTAGGGGTGGGCCAGATTAGCTCCAAAGAGAAGAGGAGAAGGTAGTCAAGGAGATAGAGAGGGCTGTACTGGAGAGGCAAGAGGGGAACCCCACAGTCCCAGGGTTCACTCAGCTTTTGCCAGTACCCCCCAAGGGCCTGCGCTCCCTTCCAGTTGGGGATGAAGGACTCCTGTTCAGTGGTGAGTCCCAGGCCTGGAGTAGGTGCTCAGTCATTATCTACTGAGTGGATCAAAGAGTTGTAACGACCACAGTCCTGGGGAATTCCCCAGGGCGGAGTACTGAGTGCAGAGTCCGGGAGGCGGGGATGTGACACCAAGCCTGGAGATTTGGGAGACCACCCGTCTGGCCGGAGGTGCCGGCTGACCTCGCCTTCCCGCCTGCCAGTTCGTGCCCTTCCGTGACTACGTGGACCGCACAGGCAACCACGTGCTGAGCATGGCGCGCCTGGCCCGCGATGTGCTGGCGGAGATCCCGGACCAGCTGGTGTCCTACATGAAGGCGCAAGGCATCCGCCCGCGCCCCCCACCTGCAGCGCCCACAAACTCACCCCCTCAGTCCCCAGCACGCACACCCCCTGCCTCCCCTCTGCACACACACATCTGAGCCTGAAAGCGCCGGCAGGTGGCTGGGGAGGTGGCTGGGACATAAGGGGACAGAAGGGAGGGCAGCGTCCCCAGATCCCCTGGCCTTGGTCTGCCCAGCCTTTGCACATAGCACATCTATGTGCCTGGGAGGTGGGCAGGGGGCGGGACCTCTGGAGGCTCCGCCCCAATTCCTTGGCCTCAATTCCCTCCCAAACCCAGTGAGTTGCGCCTACAGATGACACAGGGGCGCATGATTCTGGGACTGGGGTTCAGGTCTCTAGCTCTTTTCTTCCCCTGGTACTTGGCGCTAGCCCAGCCAAGAGGGTGTGTGGGGATGATTGGGGGTGCCATCCCATCTGCTCACCTGTTTTCTGTGGTCTGGGTGGGTCCTCCCTCCACCCCTGTCCCTCCCCTTCCTGTGGTCTAGCCTCCTGTCCCAGCCCATGCCCCATTATGGATCCCAGTGCCCTATTTCCAGTGAACCCCGGAGGCTGATGGGTGTGCAAGGAGGTATGTGCTTGTGACTCCTAACAGGGTCATAGGCAACCCCCCAGCGGGGTTGTGATGAGCCCAGACCACCAGCTGGGCCAGGAGTGGAGACTTATTAGCAGAAAGCCCTTTCTGGAGCCTCTCTGGCCCAGGGTGATGCTGGTCTACACACAAAGATCCACAGGTCTCCATGGGGTGGCCCATGGTGGGCACAGGTGGCTCCTGGCTCTGGGTGTCCTCTGGTCCTCAGAGGCTACCCCAGGCTCTTGGTGTCCACTCTGTTGTCACCCACCTGCAGGCCTGGGCACCGGGCAGCCCAGCCCTGACAACCCCACACCGCTCCTGCTCTTTGGCCTTCTGTCACCTGGAACAGGAGGTAGGAATCCTGGGTTCCAGCCCCACCTCGGCCCCTGCCTGCTGTGGGAAGCCAAGCCCAGCCCTTCTGCCTCTGGGCCTCAGTTTCCACATTTCTGCAATGAAAGTGTTGACCTGATGGTCTGGGTTTTCCCTCAGTAGCAACATCCTGAGGGTCCATTCATTCCATGCCCAGCCTCCCCAGCACCCCTCACCCCAAGCCGCCTTGGCTCTGGGGTCACTCCTAACACACTTCAGTCTTCAGCCTGCCCCTGCTGTGGGAAAGGGGCTGTGGCCCCCGATCACACAGCCACCAACCTTGCCCACAGGGGAGCAGGTCCTGCATGCTGTCCTCCTGCCGCATGGGGCTTCTCTGCCCCCTGACCCGCCCCTGCCTGTGCGTCCCGCTCCGTGTCATGCATGGTGGTGGTGCTGTTTCTGCTGTCCGGTCCTGTGCGCGTCTCTGAGACAGTCTCTGTGGATTTTGCCTTAAATGGAAGTAAACTTGGTTCTTTTAGTAGAGTTCCTTGTTGTCATCCATGGGGCCCAGGTTCTCCTTTGTTCAGCCAGGATCTACTGAGCAATGACCACGTGCCAAGTTCAAGGATGGACCCTGCGGGTGCAGCCATGGACAAAACCCAGGTCCTGTCTCACATAGAGCTTCCAATGAACAGCAAAGATGGCAGGGAGGGTCACAGCAAGCACACAGATGAGGCAGTGAATACCATAGTTCCAGGGGCTGATCAGAAATGAGAAGGAGCTGGGGGTGTGGCTGCATGGTAGAGGACTTGCCTAACATGCACAAGGCCCTGGATTCGAATCCCTTACCCCACAAAACTTCAAATGCATGTGCTGGTGCACACATGTAATCCCAGCACTTGGGAGGCTGAGGCAGAGGGATCTCTGCAAGTTCCAGGCCAGCCAGGACTATAGAGTGAGACTTTGTCTCAAAAAAACCAAAATAATAAAAATAAAAAAGAGTTACAAAGGAAAACAAGAGAATAAAAGGAGTAAGAGGATAGATAGTGATGGAGTCATTGGAGTGGCATTTTAGACATGGTCAGGAGGCAACAGTTGAGGAGAAAACCAAGGAAATGAGACAGGGAACCATGGTGGTATCTGAGGTAAGAGAACTCTACATAAAGGAAAGAGCAAGTGCAAAGGCCCTGAGGTAGGAACTTGGTGTTCTCGAAGGAGAACAAGGAGGGTACTGTGTTGGGAGCTGCGCTAAGGGAGAGGGTCCAGACAATGGAATCTGAGAGGCGAGGAAGGTGGAATGCATGGGGCTTTGTGGTCTATGGTAAGGCCTTTGATGTTTGCTCAGGCGAAATGAAGCCACTGCAGAGGTTAGGGTTGCACATGATCAAATTCCCTACAATATGAGGATCACTTTGCTGCATTTGACCACTCGCTCATCGCTCAGCAAATACTGAATGAACATTTGTGCCAAACCCTGCTCAGGCGTCAGAGACACTGGCTCATACCCAGAGCTGACTCCACAGGGCTACCTCTGCTCTAGGGCAATGGGGAAGGAAATCCCAAGGTCACAGGACACCAGCACCAGCCAGCAGGAAGGGCTGGGGTCTGTGGGCACCAGAGCGGGTCTGTTAGCCCACCCAGCACGATTCACAGGCCATGTGCCTGCAACATTGCTGCTGCCCTGTGCAGTGGGTCATCACTCCTCCCTTGAGGGAGAGACAGGTTGGTTTGTGCACACAATGTATGTGACATGTGCCAGGACCTCCTGCATTCTAGGTAGTGGTAAATGCAGGGTCCAAGATCACAGGGAAAGGGACTTTTCCAGCCCCACCCCGCTCAAATTAGCCCCGAGGCAGCAATTCTGAACTAGCGCATCAGGGGGAACTCAGCGCTAATTACGCCAGAGTTCCCGGCTTGTTTACTTCTGCTGACTTTATGGTAAATTAGAGCTGATTCATGACTGTCCCTATAATTAGATGCCCCTGTGACATGCATGGCGCTTTGAGTGAGAATGGGCTGGGGTCACAGCTGGGGAGAAGGGAAATTCCCATAACCACTGGCCCATTTTCCATCACCTTGGGCGCCGTGGGAAAGTATGGGGAGGCGATGCTTGCCCAGAGGGGGAATCAAGGCTCCAAACCACTACCCTGGGACAGGACGCCAAGAGTATCTTTGTTGTGCCCGACACCGTGGCTTCTCGCCTGAATTCTTTCCCAAGGTGTGTTCCATAGCAAGCTGGTTTCCCTGGTGTGGTGTTTGGGAAACTGCTTACTCTGAGCCCCTCTTGGAGAGTCTCGATGGCCTTTAGAGCATTCAAGGCTCTGGCAAGTCCTGCAAAGGGACTGGTTTGACTTGACTGAACCCAATATTTCCCAAGCTTTTTGACCACAGAGTCCATGTACACATGCGTGTGGGTATGTGTTTAGCTGGTAATGCTCATATCAAGCAAAACATGCTGTCTTGGAAATTTCAGTAGAGACAATCTCTCTAGTTCCCAGGCCCACACAGATGCCTGAGGCCTGCTCCATGGAGGCCAGAGGGAGGGCACAGGGGGAGGGAGCAGCTTCTCAGAAATGGGATGAGAGAGATGGAGACCCTGAGTTGGGCTCCAGAGAGAAGGAACAGGCCTTGAAAGAGGCCCTTCCAGGCTGCCTTGAAAAGAAAAATCACACAGAAGAAAGGGTTGCGCTCAGAAATTCACAAGCCCAGGCTTGTGGCATTGAGGGGACTTTATTTTTAGTCCCTAGTGGGGCCAAGGGTAAGTAGGACAGAACTAGATGGGGAGGACAGAGAAGGCCAAGGTGGAAGGAAGGCTGCCCTTGGCTCTGAACTCTGCCCAGCTGGACCTGCCCTCCCACCTCTCAGTCCCCTGACTTTCAGGACTACAGATGCCAGGTCATCAGCCCTAGGTCATTCCTTCCCCACTCCTCTGTCTTTGGAAGCCCTTCTGCCCCCTTTTGTCCACTCATCTCAAATGCCTCTGAATTAGCAAAAATAAAATGATCATAATAATGTTGTTGTTGTTGTCATTAGGTGCCGTCAAGTAGGTTTCCGACTCATAGTGACCCTGTGTACAACAAAACGAAACACTCCCCGACATTGTCCCATGCCCAGCACTATGTCAGTGCTTCTCTGCCATTCACAGGGTTTTTGATGGCTGATTGTTTTGGGACTGGGCTTCCAGGTCCTTCTCCCAAGCCTACAGCACCCAGTATTCCCAGGTGGTTGCCCATCTAAGGACTAACCAGGTCGACCCTGGTTAGCTGAGATCTGATGCGATCGGACACCAGGGGCTATGACTGCAGGCAATAAACAATTAGCAAATAATAATTAGCAAAAATGAAATGATCATAACAATAGCAAAATAATTAGCAAATAATAAAACAATTATTAATAAAATTTAATAAGTAATAGTTAATAAGTGATAATTGGTAAATAATAAATACAGTAATTAGCAAAAATTAAATGATGACAATAATAGTGATAATGCCCAACACTCTTCTATACCTAGTAAACCCCAGGGTGTTGAGGGGATTTATCTTTGTAACTATGCTGCGAGGAAGGGACTCTCATCATCCCATCTTTTAGATGAGAAAACTGAGGGTTGAGGAAGCTAAAGGCCCAGCTTAAGATTATACAACTAGAAAGTCCTAAAGCAGATAGATATCTGAGCCTTGAGGTGGAGTGGAGAGTCGACCTGGCTAGCTAAAGACTAAGCTCTAGCTGAGCCATTTAACTGCTACTACCCTTTGATTTTGACCACCTGCTTCCCTGGGGTCCCAGCCTCCCTGCTGGGAAGATGGAGGGTGTGGGCTCTAAGATGGCTATGGCTCCTCCTGTCACCCCCGAATCTCAGCACTCGGGTCAGCCTGTCCTCTCAGATCACCCCCATCACTACAGCGACACTTCCGCCCCCCTGAGATGCCTGGCCATCACCGGTCTGCAGAAAAGGGCCCTGAGTCCTGCCTGGAAGGGATGGGGGAGCAGAAGCAGAGGACGGGGCTGAGCATGCAGTTGAAGTAGCCCAGTTGAGGTGCAGAGGCTGGAGGCCACAAAGGCCACCAGCGTGGCAGGCAGGTGGTCCATGGTTGCCACGTAGCCCACCACAGAGCAGGCTCCCAACACCACCACAAAGACCACCAAGTACCACGAAGTTGAGCGCCGTGTTTTCTTGGTGCTCCCAGGTGCTCACCCCCACCCCCACCCCCAGGGACCTTGCTTGTCCACAGATGCTGAAAGAGCCACTCAGGCCCAGGGCAGGAAGGCCAGGGTGAAGTAGCGGGAGTGGGACAGAGCAGCAATAGGCAGGCCAGGGCCTTGGGGCCCCCCATGGCTGCTCCTCTCCCACCACCCAGCCAAGTGGGTTGCAATGCGGCCAGGCTGAGGGCCCACTTGGCTCCACAGAGCAGTAGGTGGGCACCCCACCCAGCTAGGAAGGCCACCTCAGGCCAGGCCACGGCCATGTGGCACAGAAGAGCCGTGGCCACTGTGCTGTAGAAGGTGCAGAACATGGTGGCCGTGTTGGCAGCCTGGCTGGTGGTGCACACAGTGGGACCCAGCCACCAACCCCACCGGAGGGAGCTCAGCAGCAGCATGGGCAGCACGCAGGCCAGGAAGAGCATGTCAGACAACGTGACGTTCCCCAGGAGACTGTTGGTTACCGCAAGGAGCGGCTGCCGGAGCCTGGGTCCCCTCCTGCCACCAGCAGTAGGAGCCTATTGGCTGGCAGCCCCACCAGCAGGATGAGGCCACAGAGCCCAGCCAAGGTGAGCCACAGTGGCCGTGCAGGTACCACTGCAGGCCTGGTGATGAGCGTGGCTCTGGGTTCCATGTTCCTATTTTGGATTCACAAGGATAATGTAGAAACTGGCCTGAAGGCCACCTCCCTGCCTCTGGTAAGTCGCCACCTCTCAGAAGCCTCTGCCCACTGTGGTCCCAATCTGCCTCATGTCAAAACCACTTGGCCAGATGGGTTCCAACAACGTCCTGGGTTCAAGTCCTGACTCTGCTACACAGTAGCTCTATGACCTTGGGCAAGTGACTCAATGTTACTCTACCTTGGTCTCCTCAACTGTAAGAAAGAGAAGAAATAAAGGAAATAAAATAAGTGTCAACAGCAACTGTCACTAAGGACTGAAGTTCAGGTAATTTTCATTTTGTTCTTTTGTTGTTGTTGTTGTTCTGAGACAAGGTCTCACTATGTAGTCCAGGCTCGGCTTAAACTTATGATTCTTCTGCCTCAGCCTCCTGAGTTCTGGGATGACAGGTGTGGGCCACGGTGCCCAGCTATTTTGTTCCTAATAATTTCTTTCTTTCTAAAATTTCTAGCCCCCATGTGTCTGTCAGCTTGTCATGCTATGAGGGCTTGTGTGCTGCTATAATGCTGAAAGTTATGCCACTGGTAGTTCAGATACCAGCAGGGCCACCCATGGTAGACAGGTTTTAGCTGAGCTTCCAGACTAAGACAGACTAGGGAGAAGGACATGGCAGCCTCCTCCTGAAACAATTACCCATTGAAAACCCTATGAATAGCAGAGAAACACTGTCAAATACAGTGCAAGGAAATGAGCCCCCCAGGCTGGAAGACATTCAAGAAATGACTGGGGAAGAGTGGCTTCCTCAAAATAGAGTTGACTTTAATGACAGGAATGGAGTAAAGCCCCTGAGACCTCCAATTACTGATGTGGCATGACTCAAAATGAGAAGAAACACAGTGGCTGCAACCATGGGCTCAAGCATAAAAAGATCATGTGAATAAGACAGTGTTGGGTAGTGTTTCTTTCTGTTGCACATATGGGTGCTATGAGTTAGACCCAACCTAACAATACCTAACAATAACAACAAAAATTTCTAGACAGGTGTGGTGTGCGCATCTGTGATTCCAGGACTTGGGAAGCTGAGACAAGAGGGTCATGAGTTCATGGACTACATGGTGGGACAAACAACAAACAAACAAAATCTCTTCAATGAGTATAATCTTATAAATAAATATTATGTATGTAAATACATATCTTTTTAAAAAACAAAACCTTGCCCTGACTGTGAAAAAGGCAGATTTAATTTGAAGTTCAAGTGAGAAGGTGGATGAGAATGGGCTTTGAGGAAGGACAAAGCCTCCACCCTGGCTCCCCAGGTTGTCTGCATGTAGAAGGCCCCTGGGAGTTTTCAGCAATGTAGAAGCTGGGGGGCAGCGCCCACTGCAGAGATGGGATGTAGTTGGTCTGGGCGTTGGCATTTAGTAGAACCCCGGTGACTCTAACAGGCAGACCAGGGTGGGGACCATGCCACTGGGCTGGGCCCTGACAGTTGCCTGGTGGGGTGGGGAAGGGGACTAGGCTGCCAGGCCTGCCCCAGCCTCTCTGTGTCCACAAGCGGAGGACATGGCCAGGCTCTCTCTGGTCGTTCTGGAGTCAGTTCAGGGTCGCACACTGCCGTCTGCCACAGTCACACACACTGGGCAGGCCCTGGGTCTTCGCTGGGGAGCTGACTGATCACTCAGTAACTCCATGAATATTTCCCCAGCATCCCATCTGCCCCAACTGCAGGGAACCCTGAGTGGAGGTCAGGGCCGGAGAGACCCTTCTCCCGCAGGCTCAAAGCCAGGCCTGAGGGTCCCCCTGGCTTTGCAGCAGAGCCTCTGCAGGGGGACTTGTTTGGTGTTGCGTGTGAGAGAACTGAGGGAGGGCTGGAGCGGGGCCTCGGTGAATTCCAATGCCACTCCCCTCCCAGCCCCACACTGGTTCCCAGGACTGCAGGCACAGGAAATGAGGGACCCACCCAAACACCCCAACGGCCCCAGGCGGCCACTTTCCCCGCGTTTGTCATTGCCTTTTCATCTCGTGTTCCTGGCCAGACCCGCCAATGACATGCAATATAACTGGAAGTGGGGTGTCTGGCTGGGGGGTGGGGAGGCTCAGGGAGCAGCCCCTGCTCCAAGCATCACACCTCTGGAATTCCAAGGTTCAGCCACTCCAGCCCTCATGGCGGTGTGTCAGTGGACAAGTTCCTCCACTTCTCTGTCTCACTTCCCTCCACTGTGAAATTCAGGTCATAATCAGCCCAGGCTTGCAGGGTTGAGGAGGACTAAAGGAGGTCAAATGAGTCCAGAGCTGAGCACAGGGCCTGGCACATACTAGGCACTGGGTAAAGGACAGCTATTGTTCTGCCTCTTTCCACCCTTGGTTCCAAAACTCCTTTTCCCTATGGCCCCTACCCAGATGTCCTTCCATCCCCTTTCCCACTCTCTGCTCCACACCCTGTGCCCCAGCAACCCAGTCCCCTTTCCTTTTCTTAATCAGCCTCAAGTTGTGACCAAAGCCCCCCGGGCTGGGCTGATATGCCCTGAGAACTCCACCCTTGCCTGGAAGTTCCTTCTGAAGTCTGCTTTGAGGCCCTCTTGCTCCTGTCCTTCCCCACCTTATGCTCTTCTGAGGTTCCTGGGTCCCACTTGTGGATTTGTGAGCCTTTTGACACTGAGAAGGGTTGATGGTCCCTGCACAGTGTGGATCCAGCCAGAGAAACCAAGAGAGGATTATGGGAAGGTGTGCAATCTCTCCTGGCTCTGGGCATTTAGGGACGGGCCCAGGGGCCCCCCAGAGGACAAGTGCTGTCAGATCTACCAGCTCCCCCAGGAGTCACACCCTTCCTACCTGCCCCATTAGCTCCACAGTACAGAGGTGTCCCCAGAGAGAGCAGTCCGCAAAAGTAAGACCGCTCCCTTCCAGCCCCTCGTGCCACTGCCCAGGCCACCCATAGGCTGGCACTTCTGGGGCAGGAATGGGCGCGTGGGCCTGGAGCCGGCCTGGGAGGGAGCCACCCCACATCCCAGCAGAGGTAGAATAAGTGCATCCAGTCCAGCCTTTGGTGGCTTCTCTGCCTCCCCTTACCACATGTCACCTGGCATCCATTTGCATGCCACCCATTACAGTGGCTCCCTGCTGCCAGCCTCCTTGTTAGAATGGAGGAGAGGGCCATGGGTTGGGGGTAGACACACTTTGGTTGAACAGGGAGGAGTGAGGCTCCAGCTGCCTTGGCTGTCTCTCCACAAACCCCGGGCTTCCTCTGAGTCAGCCAGGGAACTCCCGGTACCTGAATGATTAATTATGAAGCACCAACCTCCGCGCCTGGCCCCCAAGGATGGACATTCCCTGAGGGGTCAGCATTGCTGCAGTTACTGGTGAGGTGTGACAGGCATTTGTGGCAAATGCAGGTGTCAGGAGATTGTCCAGCGCTGAGAGGCTGTCTCTCTAGGACTCCCAAACCAGCTTCCCTCCAGCTTCCCTGCTGCTTACCAGACCCCATCATGTTTCCCCTAGACCCCACTGATCATGGACACCTATAGGGTGCTGTGGCTGGGGACACAGAGGGCAGGACCTCATGTGACGCTTTGGAGGTGGATCATGCGCAAAAGGAGTGGGCTTGGGACTTGGGGAGACAGGAGGGCACCTGGGCTCATCAGGGACTGTCAGAATACCACTGTCCCCAGAAATCAGATTCTGCTTGGAAGAAACCCCATGTCTCCAGAGGGAAACAGTGAGCGAGACACAGTGGTGCCCTGCCAGGCTCAGAGCCCAGGCCTTCTCCACAGCGGACAGAGAACAGCACCTGGTAACTAACAAGTCATATGAATTAGGGGTGGCACCAAAGGGAGCTCCTCACAAAGTTTATTTCCTTCTCCTCCACATTTGTTTTCTTGATTATATAACAAATACCCAGTTGTTGCAGAAAATCTGAAAATACAAATATGTGTAAAAGGAAAACAACACCCCCACACATTCACCCTGCAATTTTACCACTCGGCGATGTTCGACCAATATTTTAGTCTATTCTCTTTAAGCTGGTTTCCAGACTTTTCCTTTCTTTGAAGAGATTTGTTGCCCACGCATCCGAGCTTCATTTCCTCAGCAAAGTCTTGTTTTGGAGTGCACAGGGCAGAGGCAATGCCACCCTCCCCAGGATCTCAGGCCTGATTTAAGGATTTTCCTGACTGTTCCAGTGGGGCTTCTCTGTCTTTGCTGTGTCCAAGCAGGCGGGAAGGCAGCTGAGAGGCAGGAAATCCTGGGTAGGATGGGTCAGGGGGTCAGAAGCAGCAGACAGCTCTCTTCGGTGGCTTCTCCGGGGCCACCTTCACCAGTGAGCCCTTCAGGCGATCTTCCTGTACCTTGAGTGACCTGCGTGACAATGCCCTGATGTCACTCCTCTGTCTCACCTCCAGGAGCAGTGTGGAGGGGCCCCTGGGTGTAGCTGGGGGCTGGCTGGGAAAAGGTTGCACCCCAAGCTCCCCCTTCCCCTGCTCTTCTCACAGCACTGGAAAAATGGGGCCAGAGAGGGGTATTGTGATCTTCTGTCTCTTTTCTGGCATTCTGTCAGGCCTACCAGGTGCCAGGCACCATGCAAAGGACTCTGATAGGGACATAGAAGCTGATGTCCCCTGCTTTGAGTTGGGTGGGGGTCACATAGAAAACAGATGATTGCAACCTAGGAACAAGGCTGGGCTGGGAGCTATGTCTGAGCTGAGACCTGAGCGATGGACGGACGAGCTTTGCTGCAGAAGGTGGGTGTGTCCCAGGCAGAAGCCAAGAGAGAGCCTGGAGGTTGGGGAATGAACAGAAGGCAAGCCTCTCGCTTATTCACACTGTGTGTAGCACGGTGCAGACGCCGCTCGCCAGCTCGAAACCCGCCCCTTGGACTTGTCTCCTCTGTTTATTCAGCAGCTGGTGTGTGCCAGGCCCAGGAGGGGGAGGGGTTGGCAAAGCAGATGCATCCCCCCCTCCTGGACAAGCAGAGGACAGACAGGGGCCTAGATAGTTATGATTTGTCAAAAAGGGCTGTGAAGGACACAGGCAAGTGCCTGGGATCAGGAGTGGTGGGGAGGGCTCAGTGAGGGGCCCCCTGAGTGGCCGGAGCTTGATGAGGGTGTGTGTGTATATGTGCATATGTGTGCGTTGGGGGGGTATGAGTGTGTGACCGTGTAGGGGCAGGGGTGATGGCATTGGAGACAGCAAAGGCTAATGCAAGGCATTTGGAGTTCATTTGAAATCATGGAAGTCACTAGAAGATTGGGAAGGAGAGGGAGTCCACTTTACAGATGAGAAAACTGAGACAAGAGAGGAGACGTGCCCTTGGGGAGCGACATAGCTCACATGAACCGTGGCCCAGGACTCAGGAGACCCCCTGTGGTGCTTGCTCTCCTGCACCTCAGGCCCTGCTCTGTGACCTGGGGCTCCCCTGGCCCACTTCTTCAGGGGACAGAGGATGGGGTTGCAGCACTCACCGGGCCAGGTTCACCATGGGCTCCAGGATGTTGTGACCCAGGGCAGCACTGCACTCTCCAAAGGAGACCCCCAGCTCCTGCAGGCCAGACAGAGGGACACCAGCGTCCTGGGGAGAGGCGGAAGGGCCAGGCACAGCCCTGCCACCAAAGCCCCGGGGCCACCAACAGTCCTGCCCAACGCCTCCCCAGCCAACTCCAAGGAGCAAGGCAGCCCCACCTCTGGTGGCCGGTGGTCCCCAGCTGGGACTCTGTGCATCCCACCCCATCCCTGCTCACCACGGGGTGACCTCCCGCAGCCTTCAGAGTGATGGCCCGCTGACAATGCATCGGGGACATGTTTTAATGGTCAGTTATAGTTTTTGATTTCAAAAATATTTCTTTGGGAAAAATATTGGAAAATACAGAATTGAAAAATATAAGTTCAAAGTAGAACCCACTCCTGCTAGTGTCTGGGTGGGTGTTTCCACGCAGTTTTATATATCCCTTTTATGGGGGAGAATGGGCTATGTGTCACCGTCCTTTCAGGTTAACCATTCCAAGTGGCTGTTTCGGAAGGCCCAAAACAGTCCAATATCTGCAATTTCCCATGATTCAACCCAACCTCTATCTAGATCCACAGCTGCTCTTCTGACTTTACAGTATGTTGTAAGCATTTCCCCTCACCCTTAAATATTTTTCCAGGACAAGAATCTTAATGGCAAATATGAGCCTTTCATAGGAACTTCTACCACATAACTGCAAACCTCTGCCAAATGTTTGTTCTGATAAGTAATCCTGTGAAGTGCAGCCTCATAAAAATGTATCTGAGTGTACGTTATACGTGGGTGGTGGTGGTGGTGGTAGGTGCCATCGAGTCAGGACCAACTCATGTCGACCCTATGTACAACAGATGAAACACTCCCCAAAGTTGTGCCATGCCCGGCATTATTGTCAGTGCTTCTCTGCTGTTCATAGGGTTTTCGATGGTGGATTGTTTTGGGAGTGGGTTGCCAGGTCCTTCTCCCTAGCCTGCAGCATTTGGTGTTCCCACGCAGCCTCCCATTCGAGGACCAACCAGGCCGATCCTGCTTAGCTTCGGAGATCAGGCGGAATTGGATGCCTATTACTTATTTCCTCAAGGAGTGTTATTTCTGTCCTCCTCAGGATAAACTGCTAAAGAAAGAATTACTATGTCAAAAGGATGGGTTGCTAGTTTCAGGAGGGGAAAATTCCTGCCAACCAGGAGCCACAATGGTGACCTCACTATTAGAAATGAGAGGAGAAGTAGGAAGGAAAGGTGATCTGCAGATGCCAAGAGGGATAGTGGCAGAGATGGAGCAAGGAATGATTTTTGCCCTCCTTTATGTATTATTTTTATTACTACTCTCCGGGTTTCCTAGAACGTGGTTAAACCCATTCATAAATAAATAGCCTCCACTGTCACAGTCAAAGTTTTCATGTAGGCTTCCCAAGGAAGAATTTGAGTCTTAAAATAGAATCAATTAGAAGGGAGTATGTTAATTAAAGACCAAAGATAAAATTAAGATTTGATTTGGAATTTTAAGTGAGGTTTTTAAAGCCTTTTTACTCTGAAAATATGTTTTCCATAGGTTGGGTAGGAATTTGCTATTTCAGTAGCGGGGGTCCACGTCACACGCATCGCTTTGGCAGGTGCTTGGGTCCAGGGCTGGTGTGCAGTGGCCGGGGTGGGTGGAGTGGAGGCAGAGGAGGTCTGGCTGGCATCCACCCTGCCCAGGCCTTTGCTTGTCTACCACCTGCTATGCTGGGAGAGGGGCTGCCCACGCACTTACCTGGGCCAGCTGCTGCCCAGCTTCCGTGGGCACTTGGCGCTCTGCCTCGCAATCCATCTTGTTTCCCAGGAGAAGGATGACCGCCCCATCTGTGCCTGCGTCCTGCACACAGAACACGCCCTCAGTCCCCCGTTGATGGACACCAGGCCCCATGCAGATTTGGCCCTCCTAGAAGCTAGCGGGGTAGCCCCCGGCTATTACCTTTCCCGTGACACCTGCCATTGTTCTTCTCACTTGGACCCTTTCCCCCAGCTGCAGTGAGCCCATGCTCCTTTCTGTCCACACACAGCTCACCAACTTTCCAAGGCCAACCTCAAGGGCACCTCCTCTCAGAAGCCTTCCTGTCCTACCCTTGCTCCTCTCTTTCTGCCTCCACTTGACTATACAGGTAGACTTGGCACATTTCCTAACCTTTCCATGAATCATCAGAATAATAGCTCCTGATTACTGAGTGCTTGCTGTGCTGAAAGGACTCGGATCAGTTAATCTTCCCAACTGCCCTATGACAGAAGTCAGGAAATTGCAGTTCACAGAGGTTAAGTCACTTATCCCAAGTCATAGAGTTGGGGTGGGATAGGATTCAAACCTAAGTCCAGAATCCAGCTTCCCTCCTCATATAGTTTCTTATCCTGCTTCTTTGAACATCTCTTTAGCTAGACTGGAATCTTCTGAAGAGAATCAACATGGCTCAGCTCATGCTAACGCAGCTTCTTGCGGTGCTCATACACTGCAGAATTCCAGTATGCAGGTATTAAGTACACGGGAGACAGAACTAGAGATGTGTGAACAGAGGAATTTTCATCTAGACTAGCACTAGAACTGCATTATCCTCCCCTATCAGGAAGAAGGCATCACATGCACAGCTGCTGTGTGTAGACAAGAAATGCTCATAGGATAAAGAAAGCTGTACAGCTGGAGGCCATACTGTGTGGTTGTAGTTTCTTTGTACACTGAGCTTGCAGCTCACCCAGCCCTATGCCCTCAGTGGATGGTGTTACTCATATGCCTATAGTGTCATTTCTAATCCTGAGAGAAAAGGAGGAGAAAGCAGGAAGGATACAAGCTCCCTCGTGACACCCAAACCTGGGATATGCTCACCTGCACACAGTCCAGCCAATAGCGCACGTGGGCAAAGCTCTCCTGGGAGGTGACGTCGTACATGAGCACCACCCCCTCGGCCTTGCGGAGCAGCTGCCGCGTCATGCTGTGGTACCTGCCCAGAGGGTTTGTATGAGGCCATGCTGGCATCCTGACCCCAGGCCTAGGCCTCTCTGTCTCAGCCACTCCCTCTACAAAGCGGGCCGGTTAACCTGTTCCGCCTCTCAATGCTTCCCAAGGACAGTGCGCACATGCTTTCTCTCTTCCAGGGAGGTTGGCCTTCACTTGGCAATTGTTGTTGTTGTTGGGTGCTGTCAAGTGTTTCCGACTCTCATGGGGTTTTCAATGGCTGATTGTTTTGGGATTGCCTTGGGAGTAGATTGCCATGTCCTTTTCCTGTTTTGTGGTGCTGAGAATTGAACCCGGGACCTCAGAAACTGCAGAGCGGTGCTCTACCAACTGAGCTAAATCCCAGCCTGCAATTGTTCTTAGGACTCACATTTTAGAAGGTACCAAAGGGTACTCACAGGAAATGCTCCCTCTCCTGCCCATCCTGCAGCACCTAGCCCCTCCCCAGAGGCAAGGAGGGTCGTCAGGTTCTTAAATGTTTTTCCAAAGGTATTTTATGTGTACATACACACACATACACAAACACACGCATTTTTTCTCCCTGTTTTACACAAATACAGTGTAGCCCAGCATATACAAGGCCCTGGGTTTGACCCCAGCACTGACCGTCCAAAAAATATAAACAAAAATAAATATATATATATAGTTTGGTTTGGTTCTTTTGAGACAGGGTCTTACTGTGTAGCATAGCGCAGGCTGTCCTGGAATTCCCTACATAGACAAAGCTGGCCTTGAACTTGTGTTGATCCTCCTGCCTTAGACTCCTAAGTGCTGGGATTACAGGCTTGCACCACCATACCTGGCATATATACATATACTCACACACACATACACATACACACATATATATGTGTATACACACACATATAAACACATACATGCACGTGTGTGTGTGTTGTTGTTGTTAGTTGTTGTGGAGTTGGGTCTGACTCAGCAACCCCATGTGCAACAGAATGAAACACTCCCCAACACTGTGCCGTGCTTCTCTGCTATTCATACGATTTTTGATGGATGATTATTTCAGGATTGCTTCAGGAGTGGATTTGCCATGTCCTTCTCCAATTTTTGTGGTGCTGGTGATTGAACTCAGGGCCTCAGAGAGCACAGGAGCAACACTCTATCAACTGAGCTAAACCTCAGCACACGCATGCGCGCGCGCGCGCGCGCGCACACACACACACACACACACACACACACACACACCGTTAAGTACTCATACACATTAATATTACTATTCAGACTAGGCACCATGGCCCAAGCCTATAATCCCAGTGACTTGGAAGGCTGAAGCAGAAGGATCCCAAGTTTGAGGCCAGAAGCAGCCTGCCTAACTGTCTCAAAATAAAAAATAAAAATGAGGGGTTGGGGTTGCAGCTCAGTGGTGGAGCGCTTGACCAGCATGCTCAAGGCCCTGGGTTCAACCCCCTCGTACCACACAAAATAATTAATATCCAGTATTCAGCACTTCGCTTTTTACAGTTCGCAAGATGTCTTAGAGATATTTCCCTGTTGGTCCGATAGAGTGTTTAGTCTTTTTCGTGGCTTCCTCATGTTCTGTGACGTGGGTTGACCCTAATTTATTTAACCAGTCTACTACTGACAGACATTCAGGTTGTTGCCCCCGTTGTATGTACTGAATGCTATTGCTATGAACAGTCCTGATCCCTTTATTTTTATTATCAAGTATGAGTTTACCTGTAGGATGAGTTTCTGGAAATGGAACTGCAGAGTCAAAAAATATGTGCCTTTTAAGTTCTAATCATTATCACCTAGGTGTCAAATGGAAGGCCAGCGTGTCCAGAAGGACTGGGACCAGGACGCTGTCGCTTGAGGGCCGTGTGGGGGTGCCCTAACTACACCCTGCCAGGACTCTGACTCTCCTGACCTGGGCTGGACTCTCCTCTCCTCCCTGTCTTCCTGCATCCTCAGGGGTGGTTGAGTCCTTTGCCCTGGTTATGGGGCTATGAGGGCTTCCGCTCCCCCCAGCCAGGTCCCTGACAATGGGTTCAGATAGTGCAGGTACCTCTCCTGGCCAGCGGTGTCCCAGAGCTGCAGCGCAAAGCACTTGTTGTCCACCAGCAGGTTTTTGACCCGAAAATCCACTCCTAAGACACAAAGACAGGACAAGGCCTCCTTACATGCTGCCCTCAGGGCCTCTGGCCCAGGCTAGCTCAGTGTATGTCCACTGTCCCCAACCCCAGCCACAGTGGGAAGGAGCCTGGCCTCTGGTCTTTCCCTCTGCTCTCCAAATTCCACCGTGCTCACAGGGCCCCTTGCTACCATCAGCCTTCCCAGACCACCCAGCCACACCCTGACAGTACAGGGTCTTCCCAATCGCATGACATTGTTTGCTCCTCAGGCCACTCAGAAAGTGTATTGTTATTTTATTGTTGTAGCATTCTTTGTTTCATTCCCTAATTGTTGGGGGTCCTGGCTTTAAGGACCACCAATCGGGCTACTGCTGTACTGGCTATGTGCTCTGGGGCAAGTCACATCGTCTCTTTGAGCCTCCTCTGTCTTAATCTGCAAGGTGGCATTTAAAAGATCCGTACTGGTTGGGTGGGGTGGCACACATCTATAATCCCAGTGACTCGGGAGGCTGAGGCAGGAGGATCGCAGGTTCAAGGCCAGAGGTAGCCTGTGTAACTTAGTGAGACCCTGACTCAAAATAAAAAATTAAAAAGGCAACTCAGTGGTAGAGCACTTGCAAAGTGTGTGCAAGGCCCTGGGTTCAACCCCCTCATATCACACACACACACAAAAAAAAAAAACAAAAAATAATTATCCATACTACGAGGTGGGTAGGAGGTGAAATAGCCTAAGGCTCAGCCCCATTTCTGCCAGGTGCAGCAAAGGCGGTCATGTTCATTTTCATCCTGTGGCAAACTCACCTCCTGGAACCCGGCTCCTTGCCTTTCACAGCCTGGTCCCTCCCTGTGGCCACAGTTCCAGACCCTTTCTGTCCTTAGGAATATGGAGGTGAGAGTGAAATCCTAGGGAGGCCTGGACTTTTGGGGGAGCACCTGCCAGCCAACCTCTGCTTCTCAAGTAAGCCAGGTGGGTGTGGGAGAGGCAGCTACAAGAGGGGCCTCTTTGTCTCCCTCCCCACCCCCTTTCCTGCAGAGCCCCCACGGGCCAGCAGCTCACACATGTTAGTAATGAAGGGCCCACGGTTTTGTGGCGACCCCATAAGCATTGGCTGCTGCCTCCCGGTGGTGGCTGACCCCATGTGCATGTGCACATTCCCCCTCCGGACTGAGGAAGCTAGAATCGTCTTTTGTGATATTTCAACCAGAATAGAGTTTAGCCACTATGGGGGCAGCAGCGCAACTGGGATCAGGATGGATTTGGAGGGTGCCCCTGGCTCTTAGGTGTTCCTGGCTGGCTAGAATACATGCAGGTTCTCCCTGTCTGTCCTTTTACAATGATATAACCTGTGTACTTTCTATTGAGTTGTGTGGAACTTTTCTACTACATATTAACAAGGGAGGCTCATTAAAGAGGATCCTTGTAAGGAATCAGAGGCATGGAAGATGCCTAGGGCATTGCAGACAGTCAGCAAACAGTAGCTGAGGTGATTAATAATGGTGCTTTGTAGACCCTGTGACCCACACAACATTAGGCCAAGGCTGCTGTGGGCTCCCCCTTCCCAAGGGCGATCTCTAGCTCCCCAGATACGGATTCTTGGACAGAGAAAGTTGAGAAAGTTGAGAACTCAACTTGGGCCTCTTTTGTGACATGGCAGTCACTAAGTCACCAGCCTGACCCTAGTCTCCAATGGCCATGTGCTCTGGACTACACAAAGATGTAGATCATTCCATTGTGGTCCCTAAAAGGCTCCCCTTCATTCCCACAAGCTTGCCTTTCTGCAGACCTGTGCAATACTCAGTGGCCATCTATCCGATCCTTTAAGGAGGGGAAGCTCTGTGCTTTGGAGCATTTCATTTTCAGGAGCCACTGAATTACACATTATCAAATATTTACTTATGATAACAATAATAAGCCAGGTGTGGTGGTGCATGGCTGCAATCCCAGTGACTCGGGAGGCGGAGGCAGGAGGATAGCGGGCTCGAGGCCAGAGGTAACCTGTATAAGTTAGTGAGACCCTGTCTTAAGATAAAAGATAAAAAAAGGGGTTGGGATCGCAGTGCAGTAGTAGAACACTTGCAAGGTATGTGTGAAGCCCTGAGTTCAGCCCCCAAGTGCCAAAAAACAAACAAACAAACAAATAATAATAGCTAATGTTTATTGAGCACTTATTATGTGCTAGATATTACCTTAGAGCTTTACGTGCATTGACTCAACTGACCTTATAATCATTGTACAGAGTTGGCATTACTGCTGTCTGCATTGTGCAAATGAGAATTTAGGATCCCAGAGGGGGCTATAGTTTGGATCTGGAATGTCCCTTAAAGGCCCATATGTTGGAGGCTTGGTCCCAGCATGGTGCTATTTGGAAGCAGTAAAAACTATAGGGGGTGGATCCTGGGGGAGGGCTTCTGGCCATTGGGGGCATGGCCTCAAAGGGGACAGTGATACTTGGCCCCTCCTCTTCCTCTTCTGCTGCCCTAACATGAGGTGACTGGTTTTGTTCCACCATGCGCTTCCCACCATGAAACACGGCCTCACCACAGACCCAAAGGCAACAGGACCAACCAACTACGGACTGAAACATCCAAAATGGAGCCAAAAACCCCTTTTTCTCTGGTTTTGTTTTTGTTGTTTTTTTGCGGTACTAGAAGGTTGAACCCAGGCCCTCGCACATGCTAAACAAATGCTCCACCACTGAGCTGCATGCCCAACTGCTATTTTAGCTTTTTTTATTAGTAATTTTTAATGTATAACTTAACGGGTCTCATCATGATATTTCCATACATGCACTTTATTGACCAACCCCTATTTTTAATTTTTATTTTGAGTCAGGGTCTCTCTAAGTTACACAGGCTGCTTCTGGCCTTGAATTTGCAATCCTCCTGCCTCAGCCTCCTGAGTCATTGGGATTACAGACATGTGCCACTTCACCTGGCTCAGCCTTTTCTCTGTATAGCTGGATTGTCTCAGAAATTTATTACAATGTCAGAAAGCTAACAGAGGGGTTAAAGAATTTGCCCAAGTTCATATCCCCAGTAAGTGGTAGAGCTACAATTTGAACTCAGGCACCTAGGATCTTCATTTGCTGCACTCTATAAATATATTCTGTGTAAGACATTCAACTTGCTATGGTGACTTCCTGCCAGAGCATGCAGGCTGGCCTAGGGCACGCCATGAACAAGACCAGCCAGGCCCTGCAGCAGCCAGCCCACACCACGTGGGTGGAGACTCGCCTGTTTTCACCATCAACTACCGCTGGCACCTAAATTGCAGGGTGCTTTGTTGATATGGTACATTATAAGCTAATCAGATCAATGCAGAAAAAGCAAATTACCTGTAATTAGAGACGATTAGTGAAATCGTAAGATTATGCCCATATAAAATAATTCGTCCTGCAGGCCCGTGGCCAGGGCAGTGCCTGCCACCTCCCTGGGGATGCCTGGCTGTGGGCCTGCTCCAGCTCGCTGGCTCTGGCCCAGGTCTTCCCTCCCATGCCGCCTCCCCAGGGCCCTTACCTACAGTGGCCGAGAGCCCAGTGGCAAAGGCGTTCTGGTGCAGCAGGTGCAGGAAGGAGGTCTTGCCCACGTTGGAGTCCCCCACGAAGATGACATGGAAGAGGTAGTCGGGGTCAGCCTGAAGCTTGCCAGTCACGGGGTACCCTGGGGAGGAGGTCAGCTCAGCCTCCTCTGAGTCTGTGGCTGGGTCCTGAGGCCTGGTGTTTGCCCCTGGGTCCCTGGACTGAGGGGTACCTGGTTCTGTCATTGCCTGAGCAGGCATAGTTGGAGGCCTGGGATGGGTCTCCAGTGCAGCCAGGGTAGGAAGGGTTTGCATGGGCTCCTGGGGCCCCAATGTAGCTCTAGGCTGAGCTCCCATTGGGGGAGAGCCCCTTGAAGGGGCTGGCTTGCCAGCAGCAAGATCTTCTTCTGCCAGAGCCGGTGGTGTGTCAGATGGGGGAGGAGCAGGTTGGGCCTCTCGCTGGGGGGATTCGAGATGCTGGGTTTCTAGACCAGGAGCCTCAATGGCCAGCAATGAACTGAGGTCTGGCCCTCCTTGGGGCACTGGCTTTTCTTCCTCTGCGTCAGGCTGCTCCTCCAGACTCTGAAGGCCATCTTGCCTGGGGGGCGGGCCAGGAGCTTCTCTTTGCCCCCCAGGGTAGCTCTCCCATCCCGCTGGGCCAGGCTCACCCCATGCCAGCCCCACTGTGGGATCCTGACCTACAGGCTCGAGGCCCTGTGAGGGCTCGGCCGGCCTCTCTGTGAGGGCCACAGCCCCCTGGGATCCTGGGCTGGGCTCAGAGCCTGGGACACGCAGGTCCTGATGGAGGACCTCTTTCTGCCTGGGTGGCTTCGCTGGCACAGGCCCAGACCCAGGGCCCTTGTCGTCTGAGGCCTGGAACTGTTTGCTGGGCTCTGATGGAGCCTGGGGAGGGGGAGATCGGCCCTGGGGAGGAGGCCCATCCTCCACAGGAATCCGCGCTTTGAGAGCAACGGGCCCCAGGCTCCCTGACTCCCCAGCTGGGGCTCCTGGGCGTCTCAAGAGGAAGCGGGCCAGGGGTCTGGGCTTGGGCTCACTGGCCAGTTCCAGGCCACGGGGCTCAGGCTGCTCAGGATCGAGGCCCCGCTTTCTCGGGTCTCCTCCTTTCCCATCCTCTGCACTGGAAGACCCTCTAGGGGGGCTCCTTGGTGCCCCCTCTGCATCTGAAGATGGCTCCTGACCAGACAGCAAAGTGCATGTCTTCGAGATGGAGATCTGCCTGACCACACGGGGTGTCTGGGGGTCTAGGGCAGCCTTTGGGGTGGGGGGTGGGCTCCAGGAGAATTGCAGGGCTCTGTGGGGGGCGCTGCTGAAGCTGCTCAGGAGCTGGTCCCAGTCATCACTGTCCCCAAATAGCCCAGGCAGCAAGGTCTCCTCAGGCAAGCCAGACTGCAGGCCTGTGGCCTTCTCACTGGCTCGGGGAACACTGGAAAGGAAGTGGGGAAGTGAAGGTCATGGAGGGGCAGGTAGATGGTATCCCCCTGATCCTGATGGCGGGCATCCCCCTGATCCTCCCCATCCAGGGCACACCCCGTGGCTGGCTCTCCTCCAGGGGTTGCTCAGACAGTCCGGTTGACCTGGCATGTGCTCCCCACTGCTCCCCCTTATCCTGTCCTGCTCACCTCCAGGCCCACAGGAAGCCTCCCCTCCTCCAGGAAGCTTCCCCTGATCATCCTGGCCCATGCTGCTGAACTGTAACAAGTGGAGTGAGCTCCTGCCAGAGATCCAGCACTGCTCTAGTTCATGTGTGTGCACATGTGCACACATGCACATGCACATGTGTGCATGTCTTAATCCTAGCTGCTTGAGTCTTTCCCTTTTCTGAACCTCAGTCTCCTCATCTGAGAAGTAGGCTCGATCATCCCCAATTGGCAGGATTGCTGTGAGGTTTAGGGAGAGAGATTGTGTGCACCCTGTGCCAACCAGAGCCAGGAGAACTTGGAGTCCCGCTCCCTGGTGGCAGCCACTTGCCTTGGTTCCTCTTCCATCTGCCAGGACACTCGGCCCCTGGCAGCATCCAGGCGCCCCCTGGTCACCTGCAGCTGCCCACGCACCTCCTCCAGCTGCCCAGCCAGGTCCTGCTCAGTCTCTCGGAGTTGCTGGTTTTCCGAGTTGACCTCCTGCCGTGTGCTGCTGAGGCTGTGGATCTGGGCCTCCAGCTGTGGCCGGTGGAGGGGGAGGAGGAGAGAAGCTGTTTTCCTCCAGGGCCATTGTATGGCATAGACCCCCAAACCCCTACTTCCCAGGCTCCTGGGCACCCAGATTAAAACATAGGATTGGGGGGGTAGTCACCCTACAGGGCCTAATTAGCTTCCTTGTCCCCCACTCTGAGATAGGCGTAGGGGGGACTGTGAGAGAAAGGCTGGGGTGTCAGTCAGACACATCCTGCTGGGCTCAAGCCCCGAGATGGCTGCTGTCCCTGAGCCCCTTCCAGGCTGCAGGGGCTCCTGACCCAACAGCAAAAACACAGAGCTCAGAGGAGAGCTGCGTGACCACGCAGAGGGGATGGTAGCGGTACCACCGTGGCCTCTAGGACCCTGCAGTCTCCCTGCCACCCAGGAGCCTCAGCAGTGTTAGTGACCTGCCCACGGTCACTCGGCTGTCCATGGAGCTGAAGGATGAACAGCGCCCACCTGCTCACCAGCCGCCCCAATGGTGAGACAGCGTGTTTGTCCAGGACTTTCCTGTTTCAGAGTGCCTCCCTGCCTGCTACCACACTGGGCACGTCCAGGCCAGAAGATGCCATGGATGCAGCCACCCTCTTTCCACAGATGGAGAAACTGAGGCAGGACAAGCTTCCACGACACTTCCTTGGTTTGTATGGCTCTTCATCAGAATATCAGAGATTGGTGCCTAGATCTTCCAACCTGCAGCCCAGTGCTCCCATGACCCTACCGGGCCTCGTCTCAGATGAGAGCCCAGAGCACCTCTTTCCCAGGGGGCAGCCATCACTTGAGAGCCAGCCAGCCCAGGGAATCCTCCAGGCTGTGTGGTGGCTTCAGCCAACTTGTCCAGTTGGGACCAGAGAGCCTTGATGACAGGCTAGCAAGCTGGGTGACAGTCTGGGGCCCCTTGGGCAAGTGGGGTCCCTGGAAGCCCTGCACTCACCTCCTTCTGGCCGTCGGCCAGCTGCTGCACCTCTCGCTCCTTGGCCTCCAGGACCTCCTGCATGTGGGCGCTGAGGGCCAGGCCCCGGGAGTCGCTCTGCAGGACATCCAGGCTCAGCCCTGCCCTGCAGACTGTCAGCCAGAGGGCTGGGCCAGCCCTCCCCACCCTTCACCTCCACCCTGGCCCAGGGCACAGGGGCAGAGGTCTCAGCAAGGAGGGTTCTCAGGACCCTCTAACTTGGACACCTTTTTTTTTTTTGTCCTGAAGGGTTGAACCCAGGACGTCACGCATACTTTGCAAGTGCTGTATCGCAGAACTGTCCCCCAGCCCTTTTTTTCCTTTTTATCTTGAGATAGGGTCTCACTAAGTTAGGCAGGCTGTCTCTGGCCTCAAACTCTCTGCCCTCCTGCCTCAGCCTTGCAAGTTGCTGGGATTATAGGCGTGCATCACCACCGCTCGGCTCCTAAATTGTGGCGGTAAGAAAACTGAAGCCCAGAAAATGGTAGCTGGCCCTTGGGGACAGCAAGACCTGCAGAGGCAGGAAGTGTCCCAGGCTTGGCTCGCCCCACACCATCTCCCCAGGAGCCACACTGCTCAGGGTAGGGAGGAGATGCACTCCCAGAAGCTGAGGTCCCGCCCCTCAGCCAGAGCTAGCCAGCCCAGGGTCGGGCTTGCAGCCAGGTGTGCCCACCTCCTCCTGCAGCTGCTGCTTCTCCTGGCGGATCTGCTGCTCAGTCTCCTCATAGAGCTGCTGCACCTGACGGTGGTGGTCAGCGTCACGCCTGGAAAGGGCCAGAGCAGGGTGCCAGTCAGCACCTCAGCACCTTGGGGACCCTCTGTGGCTGGGCGTCCTGGGCTTGGGTTTGCAGCCCAGCTTACTGCACACTGTCTCTGCCTGGGGTCCCGGGCCTGCATCCTGGGTGCAGCGACTGACTTTGTGGTACAGAGAGGCTGAATCCAGGGCCTCGCACATACTTTGCAAGTGCATGTCCAGCCCATTTTTTATTTTTTTATCTTGAGACAGAGTCTCACTAAATTACACAAGGCTACCTCTGGCCTCGAACTCATGATCCTCTTGCCTCCTCCTTCCAAATCACTGGGATTACAGGAGTGCTGTATTATCATTGTGCTGGGCTCAGTTACTGACTTTGACGTTGTCGCTCCTCTAACCATCGCATGATATTGGGTCTTCTGGCCCTGTCAGGGTCCCCACCTCCCTTGGTCACCATCCTCCTGCCCCCATGACTCAAAACCCACATGTAAGACTGTGCCCCTGCCAGCTCCTGGGTCACTGCACACACTGCAGTCTAGGGGAGCGGGGGCCCACTTGCCATTCCCTCTCTTGTTGAAGGACCAACCCACTCCTCCTCAGCATGCCCTCTGGGCCACCTCCTCCTCCACCTCAGCTCTGCCCTCTCAGCCCCCCAGGAAATTCAGATCTGATTCCACTGCAGTGTACAGAGGACCTACCGGGGACCGGGCCCCCACTCACTTCCTCAGTGTTTGCTCCAGCACCTCACTGTCAGCCCGCGCTTCCCGCAGGTGGTGGCTCATCCTGGCCACAAGGCCTTCCAGGTTGCCCGCCAGATGGGGCTCCTCCTGCCGCAACTGCTTCCACAGCTGCCACGTCTCTGCCTGCCTGGGGTGGGAAGGCCTCCAGAGGTTAGATACAATGAGGCCAAGAAGTGTGTGCGGGGCGGGGGGCACTCCTGTGTTAATGGCAATGCTCAAAGAGACTTGGGCACTTGGGATGCAAAACCCCAATGATACCCTTCAAGGCACAACTCAAATGCCACCTTCTCCAGGAACCTTTCCCAGATGTCCATAACGTTTTTCTTCCTAGGACTCAGTGATTGACGGGGAGTAGGAGGCGCAGGGGTCTGACAGCCCAGGGCTTCCATCTGCTTCTCTCTTCTCCCACTCTGGAACTGTGTGATCTTCAGCAAGTTCCAGGCCTTTTGGTGCTCATTTGTAAATCAAGGAGGCCAGTACCTGCCTGGCAAGGTTGTTTGAGGAGTGAGAGATGCACCCGATAAAAGACTCAGCACAGGGCCTGGCATATGGTTGGCACCTGGCAAATTCTGCTTTCACATGGGTTTAATTAAGTCGTGAAGATAGATGCCAGAGGGTGAGCCCAGGTCAAGCTGCCAAGTGGATAAATGGTACCTGCTCTACCTGCCCTGCCAGCCTACACCCTAGGTCCCAGTCTGCCTGTCCCACAACACCTGCCCCACCCTCCAAGAGCCAGATGCAAGGGACTTTGTTCTCCAGGGCCCTGTGGGCGGGGTGAGGGTGACCCCTTTGTTGGCTCTAGCAGTCCCCACTGAGCCGGGAGGATGTGGAAGGGCATTTCAGGCAAGGCCTCCTCTCTGAGTGTGAGAGAACCCCAGAACCCCAGAGCCCAAGACACGTAGGGGAAGTGCCCTCCTGTCTCCACACCTGCCCACCCAGGGCACCCCCATGCCTGAAGTCACCCCACTGAGGGGCTCTCTTTGTGAGTTAAGAAAGGCATCCTTGGGGAACCTCCAAGGTACCCTTGGGAGGCCAATGCCCCAACTCCAACTAGCTGATCCTTCTGGGGAGTGACCCACTGGGTAGCACCTGGGAAGGTGGGTGTGGGGCAGGAAGGACCCCTCCAGGCACCCTGTGCACACAGCTCCCATCCCACAGCAGCTTTTATGCTCCTTCTGCAGCTGGGAACAAAGATCAGGGGTCAAGCCACTTGCCCGCCACACACTAGCAAGTGGCCAAGCCAGGATCTGCACCCAGCTCCACCCTATACTGGCCCTCTTGGCACTGTGTCCAGGGGAGTCCACACCCCACCGGCTGGCAGAGGCTTCCCTAGCCCCACCCACGGCCTTACTCAGGAAGGAAGTGTCCAGTCCCCAGCTGCCCCATGAGGGCCAGGAACGCCTCCTTCTCCTCAGCATCAGCCTCCTCCAGCGCTGGGAAGCCGGTGGTCACAGACACCCGCTGTGAGGGCAGTGGCCGATTTCTGCAGAGCCTGTGAGTGCTCTGGCTAGAGGCGAAGATGTTTTCTGGGGGACAGAGAGAAGCAGAGTGAGTTCGGCCCTGACTTTCTTCTGGCTCCAGCCCTGGGGGATGGAATTTGTGCCCATTCCAATCACATTTACACAGGACCATGTCCACACAATGCCTTGACCTTGGGAGTCCCCTCAAGGTAGACACCATGAACGTTTTACACATCATCTGAGGCCCAGAGATGCCCAAAGACTCGCTGGAAGTCACAGAGCAGCTCCAAGGTAACCAACAGATTATTCCTGCTCTCAAAAAGGGGACATTTTATTGAACATCTACTATGTGCTGGTGACAAAATTAGATAAAATGGCCGAGCTGACAGTCTAGGGAGGATTGAAAAAGATTCTTCTTCCTCCTCCTCCTTCCCTTCTTCCTCCCCCTTCTTCTGGTTTGTTTTTGTTTGTTCTTAAAGCAAATTTGCTAAGTGAACTAAAGGAATATACTGGGTGATTTCCACTGGGAGACCAGAGAGAACCTACTTTAGGTGGGGTAGCTACAAGGGTCCCGATGAGGTAACAGGGACAGTGAGATAGTGCATAACAAGAAAAAGCAAGCCACGTGAATTTCCCGAGGAGAACATTCCAGTCACAGGGATCAGCACATGCAAAGGCCCTGAGCAGGGAGCCAGGCTGGCGGGAGATGGGGACAAGGGGTCCTGAGTGAGCCCAGGAGGTTGCCCTGGTCCGGGAGCTGCAGGCACTGTGGACCCTAGGGAGGAGGTTAGTACTTGCTCCACAGGCACTGGATGCTGATAAAAGATGGCCCCTGGGGGCCGTGTGCAGCACCCTGATCCCTCTGTCCCCAGCTGCTGTTCCATCTCTTCCTCCACCTCATTCCCAGCTTCTTAGACAGCTGAACTGGGGAAGCCCAGCCCATGACTACAGACTCCCACACCCTCTGAGCTTGACAGACATCACTACCTGGAGAGCGCTTTATGGTCTCGTGGATGCTGAGGCTGAGCCCAGATCATGGGGGCCCAGAGAGGCCACTGACCCTCCCATCCCCCAAGCCAGAGCCCCCTCCCTGTATGGTGCCCAGGGCCTCGGCTTGCTGAGTCCTGGGGGGCTCATCCTGAGAGGCAGGGGCTGGGAGGCCCTACCCAGCAGGGCTCCACCCACCCCCTAAACACCACCCTCTGCTGCTCCTCAAGCCTGGACTGGATTTGACCAAAGCTAGGAAGTGACCTCCTTTGGCCACAATGGGGCCTGAGATCTCAGGTCAACACTTGTTTTTAGGTGTCCAACTCATTGTGACTTTATGCACAGCAGAACAAAACACAGCCCAACATTGTTGTTGTTAGGTGCCCTTGAGTCGTATCTGACTCTTTTTTTTTTTTTTGGCGGTACTGGGTTGAACCCAGGGCCTTGCGCTTGCATGCTCTGCAAGTGCTGGACCACTGAGCTGCACCCTCAGCCCCCCCTTTTTTTTCCCCTTTTTGAGACAGGGTCTCGCTAAGTTACGCAGACTGTCTCTGGTCTCAAACTTGCGATTCTCCTGTCTCTGCCTCCTGAGCTGCTGGGATTACAGGCATGCGCCACTGCGCCCAGCAGTATCCGACTCTTTTAATGGCTGGTTGTTTTGGGATTGTCTTGGGAGTGGACTGCCATGTCCTTCTCCCATTTTTGCAGTGTTGGGAATCAAACCCAGCACCTGAGAGACTGCAGAGCAGTGCTCTACCAACTGAGCTAAATCTCAGCCCTACCCAACATTGTTGTTGTTGTTGTTAGGTGCCGTGGAGTCGATATCCAACTCATAGCGACCCTCACAGGGTTTTCAATGGCTGACTGTTTCCGGATTGCCTTGGGAGTGGATTGCCAGGCCCTTCTCCCATTTTTGCAGTGCTGGGAATTGAACTCGAGACCTCAGAGACTGTGGTGCAGCGCTCTACCAACTGAGCTAAATCCCAGCCCTACCCAACATTTGTAGGTGTTTAATCTCACCCAAAAGAAGAAGCCTTTAGATAGGAAGAAG
Organism: Pedetes capensis; assembly: GCA_007922755.1. Classification (NCBI taxonomy): domain Eukaryota; kingdom Metazoa; phylum Chordata; class Mammalia; order Rodentia; family Pedetidae; genus Pedetes; species Pedetes capensis. The sequence goes on from VMDO01005293.1 coordinate 111,632, forward strand.
ACAGGAGAGGGGGTGCCCTGATCTGCTCTCAAGTGTCATGAGGGTACCCTGGGTGGTAAAGGTCCCCAGGTCCTCCCAGGACAGACATACTGAGTCCAGAGCTGAATTCTTCCAGGGAGAGGTGTCCCCTCCGCTCTGCATCCACCCAGTCAAAGATCATCTGCGGCTCCTCCTTGGTGCCCAGGAAGCTGAACTTGACCTCCTGGAAGAAAGGCGTGAGTTGGGTGGCTGTTCCCACAGGAGGAGGCTTTGGGCCGTCTCTCATGAAAGAGATGTCTGTCTTCAGCCACCTTGCCTCTCCTCTCCCCAGTTCAGATTTCCCCGACACCCTGACCCAAGGCCTACATTCAGCTCCCCACCCCATGTAACGCAGAGCCCTGAACAGGGTCCAAATCTCCTCCCTTTCTCCATCCAAAATCCAAACCTGTCTATCCTGAGTCCCATCCCTGTGGGATATTAATAAAGGATATCAGCTGATTCTCCCCAGAACACGCTGGTCAGTGTCTAAACATTATCTGAAACTTGGAAATACATCATCAAAGTGTGCACCCTTCCGGCATTGTACGGGAGCAAGGGCCACCCAAGCATCTTCTAGATCAGCAGTCCCCAAACTTTTTGGCACCAGGGACTGGTTTTGTGGAAGACAATGCAATGCCAATGCTGATCTGATAGGAGGTGGCACGCAGGTGGTGATGTGAGCGACATGGAGCAGCTGTAAATACAGGAGAAGCTTTGCCTGCTGCTTACCTCCTGCTGTGCTACCTGGGGGTTTTTTTTTTTTTTGTTTTTTTTTTTTTTCTTTTCTTTTCTTTTTTTTCTTCTTTTGAGGTACTAGGCGTTGAACCCAGGGCCTCATGCTTGCATACTTTGCAAGTGCTGGACCACTGAGCTGCAACTCCAGCCCATTTTTTTTTACTTTTTGAGATAGAGTCTTGCTAAATTACGCAGACTGCCTCTGGTCTCGAATTTGCGATCCTCCTGCCTCTGCCTCCCGAGTTGCTGGGATTACAGTCATGTGTCACCACACCCGGCTAGCTGCCTGGTTCTTAACAGGTCATGTACTGGTACTGGTCAGTGGCCTACAGGTTGGGGACCCCTGTTCTAAACTATAGTACATACCTAGTTCCTCTCATGGGTCTAATGAAAGAATCCAAGATGAAATGAAGTCACATGTTAATTTGTAAATTTTGCCTAGCAGCCATGTAAGTAACCTTTGTGTAATGGAACAGATAACTCCAAAGATTTATGGCCTGTTGGATATCAGCCAGCTATTAAACACTGAACTCAGCAATCTGATTCTAATATGTCTTTGTTAAATTGCCCAGATTTGCTAAGCATGATGGCACACGCCTGTAATACCAGAGACTTAGGAGGCAGAGGCAGGAGGATTTTGAGTTTGAGGTCAGAGGCAGCCTGTGTAACTTTGCGAGACCCTGTCTCAAGATAAAAAATAAAAAATAGGCTGAGGTGCAGCTCAGTGGTAGGAGCACTTGCAAAATATGCATGAGGCCCTAGGCTTAGTCCCCTAGTACTGCCAAAAAAAATTGTCTAGGTTTTTAAATGCGTTTTCAACCATTCATAACATTAATTAATGAGTTAAATAAAATCTTTAAGACCTGGGGATGTAGATCAGTGGTAGAGTACTTGCCTAGCATGAAAAAAAAAAAATCTTTGACATGAATTTGTTTTATATTTGCGCATAGGTCATCATTTAACCTTTTTGAAAACTATCCTGTAATTATCCTTGGAGACTCTATGGCCCAGTTGACTGACCTGGCAGAGCCAAGTACGCTGTATTGCCGTCCACACAAGTACACCTCATGGTTCTTTGAGCCTGGGGCTTCTTACCCTGGCTCTCTGCGGAAATCCCAAATGTAATAGAACTTTCAATTTGCTAATTCTGTTTCTCTGGTTGTTGCGTTTTCTTTCCTTCCCTCCCTCCCTCCCTCCCGCCTTCCCATACTCCTTCCCTCCTTTCCTTCCTTCCTCCCTCCCTTCCTTCCTTCCTTCCTTTTTTTTTTTTTTTTTTTTTTTTA